>VZQC01009372.1:6384839-6645722 GCA_009823505.1 Rhizomys pruinosus
TGGAGTTCTCCTGGAGTTGGAGTTTCAGACGGTTCTCAGCCGCCATGTGGGTGCTGGGGATCGAACCCGGGTCCTCTGCAAGAGCGGTCGGCGCTCTTAACCGCTAGGCCATCTCTCCAGCCCCCCTGATTGCTTCTTTTGCTGTACAGAAACTTTTGAGATTAATAAGGTCCCACTTGTCAATTGTCTACCTTATTTCCTGTGCAGCTGCTTTCTGATTTAGAAAGTCTTTTCCTACACCTATGTCTTGTAAATTGCTGCCAACTTTTTCTTCTATCACCTTCAGAGTTTTGGGTTTCACATTGAGGTCTTTGATCTATTTGGAGTTGATTTTTGTACAGGGTGAGAGATAGGAGTTTAATTTTATTCTTCTACAAGTGGTAATATAAAATTAAAATAAAAAAATGCAAATCAAGAAATATGATATGGAAATAACATACAGTTCGTTTTCAAAAAATAGAATTTTAATATAGATGCAATGTATCAGGCTGGTATAACTTAGCCTTTCTGGGTGCTTAATGACCATACTTAACGCCCACACCAATTTGGCCAAGGGACCTAAGGGATAACTTTGTTCCTTGCCCTCAGAGGTCAACCAAATCTTAGGGGACTATGCATGGAAGCTTCTCTTGAAATGTCCTGCAAATGTGGGTCACCAGTCTTCCTGTTCAGGGAGGTCTTGGAGATCTACTAATGGGACTTCAGCCAGTGTCCAGTCTAGAAAGAGGAAAGTTTGCTCATGCTTCAGAAAAGGAAGCCTGGTCTAGCAAGTCCTGATTTTGTCCTCGAGTGGATGGAACTGGTAAATGAAAAGCTAAAAGGAGCAAGGCGCTCCCACCCTCCTCCCCATAAAAAAAAAAACCCGAGTGACCCCTGAGGACTAGATCCTCAACTGACCTCAAGAAAACAAAAATCTTGGTTAATCTGGGCTAACTGTGTGGCCTTAAGCATCCAAAAGGAAAGAAAAACCAAAAATAAATAATCGGTATGACCAGAGAAATAGTACTTCAGATATAAAACTTGAGATCTTAGTAAAAAGACAAAAAGAAAAAAGAGAGAGCACTGTTGTTTGGCCTGTCTTCAAGTCTTACTGGCAAGTGCATTTACTCTGTGGTGGGCACTGCTTTTTGCCACCTTCAAAGACATGAGACACAGCTTTTAACCCTCCAATATAGAATGAAGACACATGTCTCTCCATGAATCCTCAAAACTTTCAATGACAGATGGGAAACTACTGAGATACCCACTTCGACTAAGCAGCTAAAGGGATTTCAGCCTCGTGCAGAGTGTAGCTGCCATTGTTGACTACTAGGCTGTATCATGGAGGCCAGTGCAGGCGGATTGAGACAGGATATGTTCTTACTGGACTTCATTTTGGGGACCATGGAGGGAAAGACCCTAGTGTGGAGCAAAAGGGCAGGACTGATATTTTTTTGGCTTGCCAAGGAGGAAACTTCGAGCACTTTCCTTAAGGAAAACCATTGACATCTTAGCAAAAAAAAAAAAAAAAATCCTCTAACTCAGGTGATATGTGGTATATATATTATATTAGTATATAGAATATATTATAATATATATATATATATATATAACTATGTATACATATATGTAAGTATATATGTTGAAGCAATACAAGTTAGAAATAACAGCAACAAAAGAACTGGAAAAAAAACTCTGTAAAGACTCAGAAAAAGATGCAAGACATGTATGGCAGAGTGCAGGGACTCAGGTGGGGTGGGGGGCATGGAAAAGGAAGTGACTCTAAATTCGATTGAGAAATGATGTATGATTTATGGAAAAAGTTTAGTACCAATAAAATAACTTTTAAAAAGAAATGATAACTGAGACAGAAAATTTAGGTAACTTGACCAACAAAGGGAGTACAACCAAACCTTGGTTAAAGCAAACAATAGTTTAAATTCAAGAATTATAACGCATATGCAAAATTGTTATTATGAATTTGATTAATGGACTGCATTTTTTTTTTCATCTTTTTGAGACAGGATCTCCCTGTAGCCTTAGCTGTCCTGGAACTCACCAGGCTGGCCTTGAACTCATAGAGATCCACCTGCCTCTGACTCCCAAGTGCTAGGATTAAAGGTGTGCGCCACCACATGAAGTTTATAATGGTATGATTTGAAGCAATCTGAATTAAATATTGTCACTTCCAAAATCATAAGAGCTTACCATAAAAACCATAAGGTTGTTCTTGCTGCTATGCTCAGCTTTGACAGGAAACACATTTCATTTGAATAACAGGACAGAATCAAGATTGACTCAAGGTTCTCTCCTAATGCCATCCAGCATATGTAAAAACGACATGTCTTATACTGGGTATAAGCTTCTCCTTGCCTCACCGCTTTCTGAGAGTCTTTGGCCACTGGCTTTGTCTTTATGCTTCTTCGGGTATCATTTTTGAGTGTCTTTCTTACCCTGTGCTTCATTGGGCAGTCCTCTTTAGATTTCTAGAGCATTCCATTGTCCTTCTCAACATTTGGGGAACCAACATAAGGGCAGAAAGCAGAGAAGCATTTCCTAGTGACATGAAAAGTGAAAAACTAGAAAATGTTTTGAGCAGCATTTATTTCTAGAACTTCCACTTTCCAATTGATTAGGTAGAATAGATGGTGACAAACTCTCTGCAGTCTTTTCTTTTTTTTCTTTTTTGGCAAAAGGAATGATGGATATAAGAAAAAGGAGTTGACATTTAGCTGCCTATGTGGCTTGATACAGTCCACAGTTTGGATTTCAAGTAATTAGTACACTTGATTCAAAGCGTTATTCTGTGGGAACTCTGGTTTAAAGAACTTCAGTCTATTGCTATGATCAAACCCAGGCTTTAAATTCAAGCAGGCCATTGTTCCATCATTAGTTCTGTCATTTACAAGCTGTGTAATCTGGGGCAAAGTACTTATATGTCTGTTTTCTTTAAAGGTAGAAAGATCACCCTGAAGTTGAACTCAGATATGTGAGCCAATGTTTATACAGAAATAGCCCAAATGAAGTAGTCTGAACCAGGAAATGCTTTCTATTTGTTTGACTACTATAAGCAAAAGATGTCATAATAGATGCAACAACACATTAAAAGTGCTATAAAATATGACATTGTTATTATCAAACATGAAAGTAAACAAATACCAAATGCAGTCATTAATCTTAAGCCAAAAGATCCTATTATTCAAATCATGTTTATAACACATACTGACAGAATGTAAAAGACAAAAATTTGTTTGGAAGTTGTTTGAGAAATTAGGTATCTTAAAAAGCTTTCATTCTAAAAGCATTCCTAGGATGACAATTTGTAATGAGTTTACAGCTAGTGCACCCTCGGAAAATGTTCCTGTTACCAATGTAGTCTTACACAATACATGTTATTTACCAGATACCTAGGTTGTAATCTGGGAGTATTAATTTTTAAAATTAATTTTATAAGGATTCTAAAATGAATCATAAAAGCAGATTGAAACCACCAAAGTACCTGTAATAAAATCACGTAAACATCTGCAGCAGAGATTGGGTTAGTGTTTTATATACTTTACAAGTAGTAAATGCCCTAGTTTATTGTGGAAACTCATTTCTAGATACTCCTTATAAATTGAAGCTCTGATCTAATATAGCATAACATTGTCTTGTAAATACTTTTTCAGTCATGCTTTGTTGATCTTTCCATCATACGTGATTATTAAACACATTCATAAAACTACATTGTCCAAAAAAAATGTATTTATTCTTGTGGTCAAATGTAACTAGCTGTGGTCAAAACATTTTAGAGGTACCAAAATGTCCCTACACTGTCTAGTGTGGGATCATTAGTTCACTGAATCAAACCTTTCACAAGCACATGTAGTTTCCCCCTGCCTCTTTAATCACTGATTTTTCCTCAGGAATTAGCAAAATTCCTCAGCCATTCCAGTGTGGTGGTAACTATATAAGAAAAGAATTTAACAATGATGTTGTGTTATGGTGATTAAAGAACTGCCAACCCAGTGAAATAAGGAGGATCTTCCATCCCAGTAATATCCTCTAAATGGATATTCTTTAAGTGTTTTGCTGCCATGTACTCAAAGTAGACACTGAGAATTTCACAAAGAAAATTTCACAAAGAGGGAAGGGAAGGGTCCGTGAGGGGATTACAGTACTAGAGAATATTTTGTTTTCTCTTAGTCTTGGAAAATAGATTTAATCCTATAGCTATACACCTAGTCATCAAACTCACAGATACCCACTACTTTGCAAGAAGCTCTACATTTTTTTGCATACTCCAATCTATTGCAAAATACTTATTCTTTTTTAGAGAGAAAATATGGAAATACCACTTTACCATCTTATGATGTTTACAGAAATAGCTCAGTACCTCAAATATGTATTGGCATGTTTTAAAAAATAATTTTGTAGTCAAGTGTATCCACTTCTTCATCCTCTTTTGGGTAATAAAATTTCAATAATAAAAATTCAACCCAAAATTCAAAAATTCAGAAATACGTATCCTATTCATAGAGACAATACTTTTAGTAATTGAGGTGTAGTTAAATTATGTGACATTTATTAGATGATTTCTAAAAAGAATTTTTCCGTATTTGTTACATATTTCCCCATTTTTATTTATGTTTTGAATCATGGATGTATTAGTCTCTTCACTTAATGAAGGAAAATATTGAGCTGGATCGCTTGCAATGAAAAAGCTTTATTTTGTTCAGACGATGTTTTTGTTTTTATTTTATTTTACGTTTTAAGACAGGATCGTGATGAAGTGGTGAATGCCTTGAATCCCGGTGCTTGAAAGGTGGGAGAAAGAGGATCAGACATGCAAGACTGCAAAGTCATCTTTAGCTACATAGCCAATTCAAGGCCAGCTGAGGATACTTGATACCCGGTCTCTAAATGAATAAACAAATAAGTAAATAACTAAGTAAATAAATAAAATTATTTAAGAAACATTTTGTTGATTTTTTTGTGCATTTCATGTACTAGATCTTAATCAAATTTAGACCCATTCCCCCATCTGTTTCCCCTAGACCTCCCCACTGGATTTCATGCATTCTGTCATATATGTTCCATCCTATCCAGTCAAGCGTTTGTGCCCAGCTGTTCCTCAGTGCAAGTTCATCCAAGGAAATCTAGTCAGCCTATCTAGAGTCACTTCTTTCAAGAAGATCTACTCTCCCTCACCCTGTAGTAATCAGTTGCCAACAGTTCCTCAGCTAGGGTTGGGGCCTGCTGTTCATTCCTCTCGTTCTATGTTGAGGTTTGTCTAGTTGAGTCAGCATCAGTGTTGTGCATGCTGTCACCATGGTTGCAAGTTCATATGAGCAAGTTCCCAGTGGCCTGACACCCTCTGTTTCTTTATGTTAATGCACTAACTCTGGCTTTTACAATCTTTACACCTCCTCCTCCAAAATTGCCCCTAAGCCAGGTGTGGGTGAAGCTTAATACGGGAATCCTATCCAGGGACAGGCACTATGCGGTTTCTCAGTCTCCAAAACATAGCCAGTTGTGCCCTTCTGTGTCCTTCGCACTCTGTCATATGAGGAAGCTTTGCTGGTGAGGGTTGAGGGAGGTATTGGTATTCTCTCTGTCCTCTGTTCCACTATGTTCCATGAAACTTAAGTGTAGAGGTGTCCCTTATGGCTGGGCATTTCTCCGACATATATTCTCTGTGTATGACCACTTCTGTAACTCTGTAATAGCCTTCATGTGTAGCAAAATGATAAGTGATGCATGGAATACTTGTCTGTAAGTATAAGGATCCATATTTAGGATACAGTAAGAATTTTTATTTTTAGAGATATGCCAGAGATTTGGTTTTCTTTGTGATGCAGGACTCTCCAGCCATGTATATTTGTCAATTTACAGTGCCACACATGAGTTTCCTCCTATTGAGAGGGGTTTAATTCCAATTAGATACCTTTTGATTACCCCCTAGCTAACACTGCTACTACTGCACCAATGCAGATGGTTTAGTGTGTCACTCATTGCACTTATTAGGCTTTAGAACTGGTTTGGAACATTGCTTGATTTTCTCTCTTAGCAGCTTACCCAGTATCCTTTAGAACTATGAGAGTTAGTCTTCATGGAGAAGGCTTCCAGGACAGTTCCAATTCCATTGCATCAAGTTTTGTCTGCAAAGAATTGCCGGTCTTCAGATATAGGGTCGTACCTTCAAGTTCTAAAAGATATCAGGAGATGTGGCAATGGCTTGTGTTATTTTATTTTGAATCTCTTGGACTACCCTAACCAACAGCTCCAGGGAACTTTCTCTTGTCTGGTACTCCATTCCTTGTTATATATCCTTCAGGTATACACATGCACTAATATTCAGATACTGTATATGCATTTTTCAGGGGTTTTTTTGAGTTAACACATTTCCCTATGGCTTTTTATACCACCTTAGCTTATTTGCTTTTTCTCTCTCCTTGACTAATTTTCTTCTTCCCTCTCCAGTTGAAGTATCCCTTGTCCCCCATTTTCACCTTGATAATAGCTGTCTCCTATTATCCCACTCTCTTGAGTTCCTTCTTCCTCTTTACTCCCATGGTTCCTTGTATGCCCTTCCCTCCTTCCTTCCCAGCTGAATACCCCCCCATTTCTCCATTTCCCTTTGGTAACATCTGTTTCCTACTATCCCCCCCTCTCAGGCTCTTTCTTTCCCTCCATGCTTCCTTTTTATTTAACTGGCTCCTGCTGTCACATCAGGATATATTCACATGTAAATGTTTGGTGCTAAGATCTGCAAATGAGGGAGAACATAGCTCACTTGCTTTTCTGATTCTGTTTTACTTCACTTTGTATAACAGTTTCAAGTTCTGGTCATTTACCTGCAAATTTCATAATTTCTTCTTTCCTTACTGTTGAGTGTAACTCCATTGTTTAAATGCACCACAATTTCAATATCCATTCATCAAATGAGGGACATTTACGTGGTTTCCATTTATTAGCGATTCTGAAAATTGCAGTGGCAAATGTGGGTGTACAAGTATCTCTACAGTAGGATGAGTCATTTAGGTATATGCCAAAAGTTCTCCACACTGGTTTCAGTTGTGGCTACAGGAACTTACACACCCACCAGCAGTGAATGACCATTCCTCTTTCTCCATATCCTCACCAGCATTTGATATCCTTTGCTCTCTTGATCTTAGCTGGTCTGACTTGGATAAGGTAAAATATTAAGGGGTTTTGATTTGCACTTCTCTAATTACTAAAGATATTGTACACTTTCTAAGGTGTTTCTTAGCCATTTTATGTCTTTGTTTGTAAAGTTATTTTGTTGTCTCTTTGTTTTTTTAATTATTTGTACATTTTAGATATTAATTCTCTGTCAGATGTGTAGCAGGTGAAGATTTTTTCTCACTCAGTGAGTTTCCTCTTCATTTCCTTATTGTTGTTTTTCTGTACAGAAGCTTCTTTAATTTAATGTTGACTCACTTGTTGACTGTTAATATAATTTCTGAGCACCTGATGTTTGATTAGAAAGTCCTTTCCTACACATATTTTGTAGGCTACTGTATTGGTCAGGGTTCTCTAAAGGAACAGAATCAATAGAATGGATAGATAGATAGATAGATAGATAGATAGATAGATAGATAGATAGATATTGATATTGATATTTGCTCATGGGATAGAGTCCAAGAAGTCCAGCAATCAACAATAGCTGCGCCCCATGGGAGAGGCCGAGAATCCAGGTAGTTGCTCAATCCATGAGGCTGTATGTTTCAGTAGTCCCAATCTGATGCTGAAGGCCCAATGGATTCCAGGAGATCTGTCCATCTTCAGTCTGCGTGGGATCCAAAGACTTGATCACAGCAGCAAGACAAACTCACCAGTGAGAGAGAAGGCAGGCAGCAAAAAGGGACGAGCTCCCTCTGCTGCCATCAGAAGGTAACGCCCATGTTTAGGGTGGGTCATCCGGTTTGAGATAATCCAATCTGAAGATCTCTTTCTCATATTTGTTCATCCCAAATCCAGTCAAGTTCACACCCAGGAATAACAGGATTAACCATCACAGGTACTGTCTATTTTTTCTTCTAACAGTTTCAGAATTTCAGGTTTCCTATCTTTCATTCACTTCGAGTTGACTTTTGTGCAAGGTAATAGATAAGGGTTCAATTTCATTATTCTACAGGTGGAGATCCAGTTTTGTGGGCACTGTTTGTCAAAGATGCTATTTTTCCTCCATTGTGTGTTATTAGCATTCATGTTAGGGTTTCTAGTCTGTTCCATTGATCTACATGTTTGTTTTTGCAACAATACCATGCTGTTTTTATGACTATAGCTCTGATATATTGTTTGAGATCTGATATGGTTATCCCCCCAGCATTACTCTTTTTTCCCACAATTGTTTTGGCTATCTGGGTTCTTTTGAGATTCCATATGATTTTTAGGATTTTTTTTCCAAGCTCTGTGAAGAATGATGTGGAGATTTTCATTGGCATTGCCTTGAATCTACAGATTGCTTTTGGTAAGATGGTCAGTTTCACAATATTAATTCTACTAATCCATGTGCACCATAGGTCCTTCTATCTCCTGGTATCATCCTCTATCTCTTTGTTTGTTTGTTTGCTTATTTGTTTTGTCTTTTTGAGACTGGATCTCCCTGTAGCCCTAGCTCTCCTGGAATTCACTATGTAGACCAGGCTGGTTTTGAATTCATAGACACCTGAATTCCTCTGCCTCTGGAGTGCTGTGATTAAAGGCCTGCACCACCATGCCCAGCCACTTCCTCTATCTCTTTCTTTAAAGATTTAAAATTTCCATTGTAGAGTTCTTTAATGTCTTTCGTTAGATTTATTCCTAGATATTTTTGGAGGCTAATGTGAATGTGAGGGTTTCCATGAATGCTTTTTCTGACTGCTAATTATTGGTATATAGATGTTTATTTTGTAACCTGCTATTTTCTGAAAGTATTGATAATTTCTCAGAGTTTTCTGGTGGAATTTTTGGGATCTTTTATGTATAATAGCATATCATCTACAAATAGTGATGATTTGACCACTTCTTTTCCAATTACTTCTCCAGTAATTTCCTTCTCTTGGTGTTCTGTGTGTTTCTTTATCTGTACAGATATGACTTTCCTTAATTTAGGGAAGTCTTCTTCTATAATCGTTTTGAAGATCTAGTCAATGCCACTGACCTGAGATCCATTTTCTTCCCATATGACTATGATGCTTAGATTTGGTCTTTTAATGGTGTCTCATGTGTCCTGCATATTACATTCCTGTGCGTTTTTATAGTTTTTGTTTGAGGACTTCAGTTCTTCATCTTTGTCATTTAGGCTTGATATTGTGCTTTCCATTTCATTCAATCTGCTTGTGATGCTTTCTCCTGTTGTTTCAAATTGAATTATTGAGTTTTTCAATTCCATCTTTATTTTTGATTTGGGTTTTCTTCAATATTTCTATCTCTTTTGAGAATTCACTTTTCAAGCCCTGAATTGTTTTTGTTATTTCATTCAGTGTGCATTTGGATTTTCCTGAGCTCCTGTCCCAAGTTAAGCCTATCTTCTTTGCATTGTTTGTGTTCTTTCAATTCACTGATGATGCATATGATTGTTCTTTTAAATTCTGCATCATGGAGTTCTTTGGGGTGATTTTCATTGTAGTATACTTCTGTAGGACCCATGGGTTTTGTTGGTTTTTCCTATTATTTCTGTTTTTGCATTGCTGTTTGGGCATACGGATGTCTTTTATTGTGTTTGTCCAATAGAAAATTCTATTCCACCTTTGTTTATTTGAAGTTTGGTTCTGTTTATATTGTTGCTATAGCTTGGTTGTTTTTTGCTCTGGTATGAAAAGTTAGTTGCTGTATTTTTCAGGTTTTCGCAGGATAGAAGGTTTGTTTGTGGAAAGCAGATCAGGACGACAGCAAGAGCAAATGGAGCTGGGGACAGGCTATGGAAGGTTCTGGAGATCAGGAATCAGCCAGTCTGAACTAAAAGTACAATCCAGACATCTGGGTCACAAAGTGCAGTAGAGAGCCTGGGCCCAAGTTTTCTGGGGTAGAAGAGCAACATATCTGACCCCAAGTCCAGAAGGTTTCCCAGTGTTGGGAGAGAGAGTGGAGCTGCTCAGGCTATATATAAGGGAATTAGGAAGTGGGTGGTATCTGACTTACCAGGATGGTAGCAGTACTGAGGCAGGCAGATCCTAGGCATGGTGGGGGTAAGGGCAGCCTGTACCAGGTCTGACAAATTACACTAGAGGATTGAGTGAGGCTGGCCTGGAAGCTAGTCCAGAGATCTGAGGCAGAAAAGGAGGAGTGGGCCTAGGCCCATGGCTAGAAGGGAGACAAAGCTATAAAATAGTAAGGAAAAGAAAAGGGAGAAAAGAAAAACATACAAGGGACCTTACCAAGCTTACCTCATCATACTCACATTTTAAAACTGATGGGAGGATTATTTACCACAGGATATAGGAATAATCCAGTGTCTTTTCCTGAGAAAACTCCTGGTCTCTCTTGATATCTATCATTATGGTCAATTTCTGCACAATTGAAAGCACTATTCCCCTCAGTATTTTTACTGCAAGACAATATTTTAAAACACAGAAAACACGAATAGTAATTCAGTCAGCTATACAGAGCTTCAGGCTTTTTATGACACACAAATTGTATGGACATAGTTTGGCTGAAATCAAGGAAGATGACTGCCAATTCAGTAAAATCATTATCTTGCAATGGAAGGAAGGAAGGAAGGAAGGAAGGAAGGAAGGAAGGAAGGAAGAAAGGGAAGGAGGGACGGAGGGAGGGACGGAGGGAGGGAGGGAAGGAGGGAGGGAGAGGAGGGGGAGGGAGGAGGGAGCAATTATAGACATGTCATTAATGAATACTAATTAACATGAATTAGCAATTTTTTTCATTTTCATTTTCTTTGTTTCCCTTCATTTTTCTTTTTACGTAGCCACTTACCTCAAAATTCATTTTTAAATCTATTTATTCTTTTCACTCCACGTTTATTACTGGCTCTGTGTCAAAGCATACAGACTGCCTCCAAATAGAATAGGTGACTAATTTACATGAGTACCCACCTTGGTTACAGTTCTAATGTAGGATGAAAACAAGCATTAAGGAAAGCCTTATTTTTATAATTCTGTAATCATAAATGTTAAGTGTTATGAACCAAAAGTATAAGCAAATATGAAAAAGTGACAAGGACAACATGATGTGAGGATATCCTATTACACTGGAAAGTCTGGTATTACCTTTATGTCCCCCAAAGAGTACACAATTAGGAAACAACTAAATACATTGTAATCAATAGATAGATAAAATAAGATGTAAAACTAAAAACCTACTACTTCCAGAAAGACAACAAAAGGATATTTTTTTTAATTATTTTAATAATTTTATTTATTTCTGTATGTGCATGAATGTACTTGTCTGCATGAAGTTTGCGTGCCCCGTCGTCTGCATGCCGCGGGGGAGGCAGAGAGGGGGCTCGGATTCCCCTTGGAACTGGCGTTCACCTGGAATTGGAGTTCAAACGGTTCTTAGCCGCCACTGTGAATGCTGGGATCGAACCCGTCGCGTCTTGTAATGATAGCCGGGTCGCGGCTCTTAACCGTAGGCCATCTCTCCAGCCCCAGGATGCTATATAATAGATATATATATATCTTAATATATATATATATATTTTTTTTTTTTTTTTTTTGTTTTTCTTTTTGGTCTTTTCAAGGAACGGGTAGTTCCTGTAGCCCCAGCTGTCCTGGAACTGCTCTCTGTAGGACCCAGTGCTGGCCTTGAACCGCAAAGATCCTGCCTGCCTCTGCATCCAAGTGCTAGAATGAAAAGGCGTGCGCCGTCGCCCGGCTACAAAGGATGAATTTTAAAATACCAGGTTATTAATGTTTATCTGCTCCATGTTCTGTGATAAACACTTTGCTTACCTTCTTTATTTGTTATTTAATTTATTTTTTAGATGTATTGTGCATTTCGTACACCATTTTCCAATCTTCAGTTCAGGCACAGTTATTCCCCTTCCCCCCCCCCCCCCCAACTGAGATCATGCACTTTGCCATAATATGTCCTGCATATTTCTCTCAGTTTTTTTTTTTTTTTTCCATTTTTTAGCTATAAATGATAAATCATGAGTACAAGCATCCTCTTCGTGAAAACCAATTTGGCAGGCTGTTGGCCCAACCCCACGTACACCACCTTCCAGGGGGGGTCCGGTTTCCCACAATGCAGGGTCCAGATCCATTCTGCTGTAGTTCGAACACCATCCACCCCAATAGCAGCCCTTACATCTACATGCCCCCCTCTTCATGCCAGTTATTCCCGGGGCTTAGAAATGGGCACAGGTGGTGAGAAGCAGAACAGTCCCACTCATCTTCTGGAGCTGTTGTTCTTGGGCTTGGTCATCTGGCTGTTTCCTTCAACTGGCTGAGATTTTGAGACCCACACCATGCAAGTGTACAGATGGCTCCTGGATACCAGAGAGTGTTACCACAAGGCCACTAAACCATAACAAATAAAGCAATACGGGTCTCCTGAGTCATAGCAAGACTAACCGTTCAACACCAGCTACAACTTCCCTGCCTGGAAAAACTGTCAGCAGATGCATCCATATGCCTGTATATCCAATCTAATTGCTATTGGCTCTCTCCTTGGGGAAATACCATGGCTGTTGCCACAAGCTTACATCCTCTACAGGTTAGGAGATGTCATAAGCCACAGTAAGACCCTGACATATTTAACAGGAAAAAATGTAACTCATGGATCAACATATTATCTAAACATATGTGTCTATACCAAAGTAACCTACCATAACTATTAATGCTGTTTAAATACCTATATATCTAATTGCTTGTGCTTCATTAGTAGGATCAAAAGGTTATTCCTGGACCTTCTATTATTTTTAAAACCCTTAGAGCATCACTTTTTTTAATTTTATTTATTTTTGTATGTGTATGAATGTACTGTCTGCTTGTAGGTTTGTGCACCCATGTCCCACAATGCCACAGGTTCAGAAAAGGGTGTCGGATTCCCCTGGAACTGGAGTTAAAGATGGTTCTCAGCTGCCATGTGGGTGCTGGGGATTGAACCTGGGTCCTTTGCAAGAGCAGTCGGCGCTCTTAACTGCTAGGCCATCTCTCCAGTTCCTGGCATCACTTTTTTAACACACAAAAAATGATTTTTAAAACCCTTAGAGTATCACTTTTTCCATCTGATATTAATACTTTTCTTCTCCTGTGTGTGCATATGTGCAAACGTGAAGGTGGAGGAGAGGTCTCTAAACATGATTCAGATATTGTATGATATGCACAAAAATTCAATAAAAAAGGTAACTAAACAAGCGGAGTTGGCATATTTGTGTAACAACTGCACTGATTCATTGTGACGAAGATGTATCAAGCATTCACCTTCTGTCAGACATTGTTAAAGACATTTAGTATCTAACTGTGACTAAGACAAAGTTCCTTCTCTCCAAGTTATATGTTTGTGAACAGAAATGGGCAAAACCCAAATCAGAGTACTAAAAACCTTCTACTGTTATGAAAAGAAAAGCATATTGTTTTCTATGGAGAAAAAAGTCATGCAGGCTAACGAAATTTAATAAATGTATGGAAGGCTCTTTACGACAGACTAGTTGAAAGAGGCAACATTTAATTAAGGTGCTAGAGGAGGTGAAGGGGGTTGGCAAGAGTCTGTATAGAGACAAAATGTTCCAGGACCAGGGAACAAGTGTACGTTCCCAATGCCTGAGCTTCCAGGAAGTTTGAAGACAAGGAAGCAAGTATAGAGGTATAGACTGAAGAAAAAATTAATTCTATATGCTATGAAACAATTTCTTTTGGTTTAAATATTATTTAGATCCCATATCAACACAAGTTGATTATGGAAAATTAAAGTTAGTCAGAGACAATTCCTAGACATATACTATTCTTCAGAGATTTTCTAAATACATGTAGGTATTTTCTAATTTCCTCCTCTGCCCCGTCTGAGATCAGGCCCTACTTAATAATGTTAAATCAACATACATTTGAAAGAAAACACATTAATGCTGTTGCAAGGGTTCCTCCACATCTTAGTCAAAGGAGTTGCCATCACAAAATGCCATGGACTGGTGGCATAAAGGATACACACTTCTCTTCAATTCTGAATGCACAAGTCTGAGGTCAGAGTGCCAGAAAGACATTAATCTCATCATGTGAGCCACAGTTTCATAGTGTCACCAGAATCTATGTAACCTCCATAGGCCTCCTCTCCAAAGACCATCACAGTGGGAGTAAAGACATGAATTTAGGAATTAGAAGAACATACAGTCCAGTCTAAAACAATTCATTCCTACAAGTCAAAATTTAGTTGATTTTTAATGTTATGTATAACCCACAGAAGAAAAAAAATAACAATAAAAGTAGAAGTAAATAAGTTAATTAGAAAGTAAAAGATGCTATTTAATAATAAGTTATAAGATTATAAAAGTTATTTATTTGGACATGAAAATCAACAATCGATATAAACTCATATCCTATTAATATTTTCTAATATTCAGTCTATCAAATTTTAGAACTAATAAAAATTTCTTTGGACTGCATTTTTCTTGAATATATAACCTTTTAAAATATTATGTTCAGGGGGCTGGAGAGATGGCCTAGGGGTTAAGATCTCCGACTGCTCTTGCAGAGGACCAGGGTTCGATCCCCAGCACCCACATGGAGGCTGAGAACCGTCCGTAACTCCAATTCCAGGAGAACTCCAGTTCCAGGGGAATCTGATGCCCTCTTTTGACCTCCGTGGCATTGCACGACAGAGGTGCACAGAGCCCCATGCAGATAGTACATTCATACACATAAAATAAATAAATGAATAAAAATTAAAATATTATGTTCAGTTAAATCGTATGTTAAATTGTTGTTGTTGTTGCTTAATGTAGCCTAGATAAACCAATGCCAAGGGAACTGGGTTATAGTTTGATGAAATTGTGGTTTTAATGACCTAATTGTTTCTCTGACTCAGATAAAGTAAATTCATCCTCCTATCAATCAAAACTGCCAAATGATTCCACTGGGTTCAATATTTTTAAAGGATATTTTTGAGTTTATCATACATAATAAACACTTGTTGATTGATTGGTTAGCAAGAACAAAATAAAAACACACGAAATTAAACAGAAACAATATTGCTTCTACTCATTGACTTAAATTATTACATATTGAAAGAAATATGCGCAAAGGACTAGATACACCACCCCTGGCACATACAATTCAAGAGATTCAAGAAGTTTCAGGTGTTCTGGTCTGATCAGACTTATCAATAGGTAGTGACAATAATATTCCTGCTATTTACATATTGGTAGCTCACTGACATGGATTTGCATAATGTATTGAGGCTCTATGCTCTAGAGAATTGCATTGTAACATATTGGTGCTTAATGAACTCTGAAAAAATTGATTTTCCACAGAGTAAATTAAGGAATGCATTATAGCTGTTAAAGCAATCTTAAGGGAAATCCGAAGCTTCCACTGCAGCGCCATGCTTAGTAAGTAATAAATTACATGTTATACTTATTTGCCTTAATTCATGCTAATTTTGTCCAATTAATGTATCACAGTAATTCAGAAGCCTGTCACAGGAGAGCTAATTATTTATTGGATTTTTGTGTTCAGCTCCCTAGGAGTCTAGCAGCAAACAAACTTGAGACTGTCTTTCTCTTTGGTCCACAGTGACATTCTTATGTCTTACTGTGGGGAAGTAAGATTTTTTTTTGTTTCGGTTTCAAGTTTAAAAATGGATTATAAGGTACCTAAGAGTCTTGTTTTTTGATTGGTGAGATTGACAGTCTGCTACTCTGCCAGGATATGTCTCATTGTCTTTGCTATGAAACTGTGTCGCTTATGAGTCTATATATTTCAGAACTTCCATCAAGAAGACACAGTAAATTACTTTTAAACATCAAAACTTCTATTCATTGTGGATGTTTCTAATTCTACATCCAAAGTGAATTTGGAAAGTAAAGCATTTATCTGGGTAATTCACGCCAGATCTTGCCACCTTGCTTTTATTCTCTCATGTTTCAAATAACATCAGTGGATTCTCCATGCCCTTTGTATGTTAGGCTTCATTCTTCCCAATCTTGGTTCCACACCATAAGAACATAAGTGTTGTATTCTAAAGGTATTAACTGAAAATTATTTGACTCTAACTCACAGTTAACCATGCTAACTTTACAAAAATGGTTTAGTTTTCTGTGGTACACTGTAAAATCTCAGCAGCCCAAATGAATTATTCATGAGCTTAATTTGTGCAATTCATACCTATAAATAATGTGGCAGTTGCTAAATAATTTGCACACCATGATAAGATGCAGACATCAGAGTCAAAGGGCCCGTGCCTCACCAGCTGTGAAATGCTTGCTGCTCTCTTCTGGAGTCTTGAGACCTGTGCATTTACAGAGGTTTTTGTAGAAAGTAAGAAGCATTGGATCTCCTAGTTTGCTACCTAGGAGTATCAGGAGAGCATTTGTCTGCCGATTCTCATCTTCCCAGCTGTTGAAAAAGTGCTGAAATCTTTTTAAATTCACAATGCAACAATGTTTACCAACAAAGGCTACCATAGCATTTCAGTTTAACAGTGAGCTAAGCATCGGAGTCCCAGATTTAAAAAGGGGGAGTAGGCTTTCACAACCCTCTGCAGTTTGATGAGGAAAAAACCATATTTACTCAGCTACTGTTTGCCATAACCTGTTGAGTTTCTTTGAATCAACATACTTCAAGCTATATACAGTTTTATACCTCAATACATTATTATTTCAGAGGAAACTTTCACTTTGGCATCATTATATCCCCTTCCTATTTACTGTGTTTATTTCTTATTCAAAAGTGGAAACAGAGTTTCTTATCTCTTCTAATCCTATGTCAATAAGTTTTCACTCCCTTTTTATTCTTCTTTGGGTGGGGGACTTTTTTAAGACAGGATCTCCCTGTAGCCCCAGCTGGCTGGAACTCACTAGGTAGAGTACGCTGGCCTCCATTTCACAGGGATTCAATTGCCTCTCCCTCTCAAGTGCTAGTGATAAAGGTCTAAGCCACGATGCCCAGCTTTCTTCTATTTCTTGAAACTGTAAAGTGGACATGGCACTTACTGGTGGTTTGACTCTTTATAGGACAGTGGAATTCTCAATAATAGAACTTCTTTGGACCATGAATCTGAAACTGAAGTTTCAGGCTCTCACCTCAGTTCCCGTGTGTGAGCCAAGTGGATGTGCATGCCGGTGTATTTGACCATGCAGGCCCGAGTAGAGGCCAGAGCTCAACTTTGAGGCTCTCCCTTAGTTGCCTTCCATCTTATCTTTGGAGACAGGGTTTTTCACTGAAGCTGGAACTCACTGTTTCAGAGAGAATGCCTGGCCAGTGAGCTCCAGGATCTGTTTATCTCCCCAGTGATCACTAGGGCTGCACGTGTGAAGAGCAATGCCATTTTTTTTTTTAATGTAGCTGCTGGGCCCTAAAATCAAGCCTTCATGCTTCAGCAGCAGTAACTGCCCACTGCATCATCTTTCCAGCCCACTTCCACCAGTCCCTTAAATTTAGGAGAAAAATGCCCATTGGTTCAATTTAGCAATCTCTCCTTTTCCACTAAGCTTTCCAGGGTAATATGTTATGATCTGTTCTACTTTTACTATAGAACCACTTTGGCCTTTAGAACGTGAACATTTTTGTAGCCTCAAAACTAAGACAATGGTAAATAGATTCTTGTTCACTTCTACTCCCTGACTTTGACTTCTACAGCTGTTAAGGAGGGTGAGCAAGCTGAAACACCTCTAAATTGAGCATCATCCTCAACACCAGTACGGGGTTAAAATCTCTCATTTTACAGTGAGGTTTACAAACTCCCCCCCCCCAAACAACTACAAGTCATAGAAAAGTCAGACACAAGTAACTATATTTTTTAAATAGCAGACATACTATTGAAATAAATAATATGTCTAATTTTAGAGAGGAATGTTTGCTTTCTGATCTTTTACATTTCCCACACTATTATAAGCTGTCAATATTTTCCTCTTATTAAATGTGCTATGACAACATCATTTTAAGGAGATTGATAGTATTTTCAAATCTCCATAAATAATATATTAATTACCATCTTTACATGTTCCGGGTTAAAAACATAAAGCTATCTCTGAACTCCTGGTCCTTCCAAGAACAATGGCATCCAACTTTCTGCATACATCATTACCAAGTACTCCAGCGTGATTCCAATGATGACCAGGAAGTGACAGCTGATGTCTCTGTCATTGTTGGGGTCCTTGCATGCTGATGCTCAGTTCCTCTCTTAAGAATCAAACTCTGAGAGGGTCCGGAGAGTCCGGCGGCCAGGGCGGCTGCGCCTTTGAGCAGGATACCCAGAAGCCACCTGGGCGAGTAGCTTGGGTTGCTGGGGCCTTGAGGGNGGGGCAGCTTAGGCTTGACTTAAAACTTAGCTTTTCCTATTCCTCAGAGATATTATAATGATCGTTTTTCCCAAGTATATTCTGTTCTACTTCTAGCCCTACACATGAACCTCCAAAAACACTTTTGGTGTTCCAAAGCAGTCTGAGCCCCTCCACCATTCCATCCTCATCGTCTTCCTATAAACAAGAAAGACAGATAAAGGCATGTTGAAATACACAGTCCCCAGCAAGAATTTTCTCTGTGGCAAAATATCTACTCACTGGACAAGAAAGAAAGAAAAGCACAAACTGCATGAAATGTTACCAGTCACTGAGTTTTGCTTGCATGGCCCACTATTTGGCATAGTTTGATAATTATCACTGACAAGAATGAGGTAATAAACTAAGAAGGCTTTTCTTGGGTCTGCTGTTTGGAATTTACTATTTTATTAGATGTCAAAATTGGTACTGGAAAAGAATATCCTCTCACTCCCAGTTACAGGAAGCATATTTGGCTGAGCTTTTTCAGATCGTTTGCTTTCTGGAGCTCTGGTGAACTGCTTAAGCAGATGCCCCAGCATTGGATCAGCTTTCTCTGCTGCCTTGGAAGCTAAAGTACCAGGCTCAGATTCACTTCACTATAATAACAAAGGTCATTTTGATGATGAGCATACCCCACATCTGGGTCCTGGCTTATAGTGTAGGGTTGGGACTATGTGAGCTTGTTTTATAGTTTTATGAATATGTGGTTTTCATTTAGTGAAATCCATTGTGTGCCAATATCAACACTAACTCCCAAATCTAAGTCTTTCTTTTTTTAAATGCAATTGTCAACATGTACGAATTTATACTTTTGACACAAAAGTGCTATTGGTTTAATCACTTCCTCCTAGCACGGAGGAGAGAGCACTGGATTTGGAGTACTGTGTGTGTGACAATGATTCCCAATTTTTCTATAGCACAGACCTTGCATTTGATCTCTAGAGCATTATATGCTACTCTAACGATACTCAGTTATTACTTTCACTATCTCGTCCTAACTTCTTTAGAAGGAAATTCACCGTTTCTCATTATAATACACATGCTCATACTCACACAGATAGTTTTCATAATTACTATTATTTCTGCCTGGAATGCTCTTCCCTCAGGCATCAAAGCTCTCTTCTCATTGCCCTCCTCCCTCCCATCTCTTCTATGTAATACCTTCCTGTAACCACATACTAAAAAATGCAATTGGCCCATAATATTCACTCTCACTCTCTGCTCCTTTATTTTTCCCTACCCTTAAAGTTATATGTTTTCATTTATCTTTTTGTTTGTCAGATAATCTCTTAAGAGACTGAGTACTTTTATCTATAGAATATTAAGCAAATTAGGTTTTCTCTCTCTCTTTGGTCGTTTTGAGACAGCGTCTCCCTTTAGGCCTAGCTGGCCTGGAGCTCTCTCTGTAGACCAGGCTGGCCTTGAAGTCACAGACATCTGCCTGCCTCTGCCTCCTGAGTGCTGGGATTAAAGGTGTGTGCCACCAAACTCGCCTATAAGGTTTTCTTATATGTAAAATGCAAATACTAATAATTGTGCTTGCCTCCTAGGATGCCATGAACATTAAATAGATAATACAGTTTATGCAAACTGCATCATTTGATATGACATATTCAGCAAATGGCCCATTGTTAGGTAGTGTGCTACCATATTTTAATCTGAAAAATGGAAACAGTGATGTCAAGTAAGTGCAGTGGTTGGTTGAATTTTGCCCCCTCCAGAGATAAACTGCAATTTTTTTTTTAATTTTAAGTTGAACTTTATAATACACATAGCATCAAAATAACATAAATGAAACTCGTGATACCAAAAAAAGCATCAAAATTCAGTGATACTTTAACATGGAAGTTCCATTTTTTTCTCTGACTTGTATTGCTTCAATATATACATATATAAATATATACATACATACATACATACCCATATCACCTGAGTTGGAGGATTTTCTTTCCTTTTACCAAAAGATGTCATGTTTTCCTTAAGGAAGCATTTGAAGGTTCCTCCTTGGCAAGCCCAAACAACCATCAATCCTGCCCTTGTGCTCCACACTAGGGTCCCTCCCCACCATGGTCACCCAAATGAGGTCCACCAAGCATGTGTCCTATCTTGATCTTCCTGCACTGACCTCCATGACATAGCCTGGGTAGTCCAACAATGGCAGTCTACACTCTGAAGAGGCTGAAATCCCAGTAGCCGCTCAGTCCACAAGCTGGGTATCTCAGTAGTCCCCATCTGGCATTGAAGGTTTGGAGGATTCTCAAGTTTTATATCTAAAGTACTATTTCTCAGACCTTACTGATTATTTATTTCTGGTTATACTTTCCTTTTGGTTGCTTAAGGCCACACAGCCCAGATTAACCAAGGTTTTTGTTTTCTTAAGGTCAGTTGAGGAGCTGGTCCTCAAGGGTCACTGAGGTTTTTTTTTTTTTCTTTCTCTTTTTTTTGGGGGGGAGGGTGAGTCTCTGGCTCCTTTTGGCTTTTCAATCACCAGTTCCATCCACTCCAGGACACAGTTAGGTCTTGCTAGACCAGGTTTCTCTTTTTGAAGCATGAGCAGACTTTCCTCTTTATAGACTGGTCACTAGCAGAAGTCCCATTAGTGGATCTCCAAGACCTACCTGCACAGGAAGACTGATGACTCACATTTTCAGGACATTTCAAGAGATGTCCCCATGCAAGACTTAGTTGACCTCTGAGCACAAGGAACAAAGTTATCCCTTAGGTCCCTCAGCCAAATTGATATGGGTATTAAGTATGGTCATTAAGCACCCAGAAAGGCTCAGTTACACCAGCCTGAAACATTGCACCTATACTAAAATTGCAATTGTTAACTTATTGAAAGGATGGAGGGATTTTGAAGATGTGATTAAGTTAAAGATTGTGAACCAATATCATCCTGGACTGCTTAGGTAGATTCTAAATTGAAGGACAACAAGGGGACTGGAGAGATGGCTCAGCAGGGGACTGGAGAGATGGCTCAGCAGTTAAGAGCACTGGCTGTTCTTGCAGAGGACCGGGGTTCAATTCCCAGCACCCACATAGCAGCTAACAACCTTCCTAAACTCCAGTTCTAGGGGACTCTGCTGCCACCTTCTGATTTCTGCAGGCATTACATGACACGGATGCACTTACATACATGCAGGGAATATAATCATACACATAAAATAAGATAAAATAAACGACATGCAGGAACTCCATGGAGAAGGAGGGAGGAATGCAACAGGACAAGGGTATTAGACAGCCACAGTGACATGAAGCTACCAGCCACCAAAGATGAATCAGGTATTGGGCAGTCGCCCAGAACCAACAGAGGTAATGATGTCCCTCCTGGAATTTGGACTATTAAATTCTAAAACTAAGGTCGTTCTTGTTGCTTTAACTTTCCATGTATGTGATGATTTATTTCAGTAACCTTTATAATGGCTTCTATAAGAAAGTAATACACTGTCTAGTGGAATCATCATAAAGGCTGAGGAAGTGAATGTGTACTCAACTCTTAGTGGCCGCAGACTAAGTCTGAACGGAACAACAGCAATAGATGTTGCGACTGTTACCAGCTAAAGTCTAACTCAGCTATGAACCTAGAGTCACAAATTCTGGGACTAGGTAGGCATCGTCAAATAAAATAAACTCCCATGGTTAATTTCTTCAGCTTAAATATTAAGCTGATATATTTTGCTTTCATTTGTCTGCAATAACTCCTGTAGGAGATGCATTGCTATGATGCCGATCTTTACTGGATTTGTGGTCAAAGAACCAAGGATTAGAAGACAGAGGGCAATACGATTGCCTTCCGTGATGATCCAATATTAATGATGGAGTTATATAAAATATTTTTTATTATTTACATTTTATGTGTATGAGTGTTTTGTCTGTACCTGTGTTGTGCAACACCCATGGAGTTTAGAATAGGGTGTTGGATTCCTCTGGAACTTGAGTTATAGATGGTTGTTAGCTACCATGTGGGGACAGGAAATCAAACCCAGGTCCTCTGCAAGAACAACCAGTGCTCTTAACTGCTGAATCATCTCTCCAACCCTAATGAAGGAGTTTTAAAGCTAAGCTCATCAATCTAGGGTTTTGCTGGTTTACACTGCCAGCGTATTTGATGTTTGATTTACACAGTAATATTTTGGAAGCATTCTGTTTAAACCTTCACTTCTAAATATCCCTGAACGATAAACTAAAAGCAGCCCTATTGTCCCTTAGTTTCAGTGCAATGGAAGACTAGATAATATGAAGGGTAGGGTATGTTTTAGAATGCAAACTCAGCATGGCATTGCTCTACATGTTTTATAACTAATTTAGCTTATCCGTATGCACATGACCATTTTGACCTGCTCAGGACAGTGGCTTGGGTTTTCATCTAAGCAACCAATTAATTCATTAAAAAATAGAATTACTGGTCTGACGCTCCAGCCTCAGAACTGGAACTGCAGGTGTACACTGGGAGAAAAGTGCTAGGCCTGGCATCCACGCCAGCCTGCAGTCAGGGGGAAGTGCCCTGAGTGCACCAAGCAGTCAACTCCTCTGGGGACTAGAAGGGAAGAAAGGGGAGCAGAGGGCACATCACTGACCTCCAGATCCTCAGGAGGCCAGGATTACGGTAAGAGAGAAAATCAGTCAGGGTGTTTCTCTATTTCTATTTCCTTATTAGAAAAGGACCACACAGAGTGAGCATCAGTAACAAAATACAACTGTGAAAACAAGATGTTGGCAGGAAAGAGAGGTGAGAGCAGGAAGGTGAGAAGGGCATATCTGGAAATATTCCACCTCATTTTCCCTGGGAATAGTTAGTGAGCCAATAACATAGAGCAAGAAAATCCTTAAAAACATTCATTATCTTTAAAGATCATTTACTATGTAGGTAAGTGGCCAGCTTGTGCTCTTGGAAAGAGTCAATGTGTAGTAAGTGTGCTTGAATGGTGAAGAAATGAAAATAACCACAATTGAGCAATATATTTCAAAACCCATTTAAATAAATAAAATTCCACAGAGCTTTTGTTCTTTTTTCAATGTTTTCAAACCAAGGAGACTGGAGTTTAATTTCTGAATACGTTGCTACACTTTATTTAGAAAGCAAAACTTGTTTGCTTCTGGATCAAAATAGTAGTTAATGATGTAGCATTTTCTAGCTCTGTAAAAATAGAAGATACTTCAGCTATATGCTAAAACATACGAAAATAATTTTTCCTTATCAGCATTTCCATTGATTTGTTTCATAATCATGTTTAATGCACAAGACAGTGAAAGTAATGGTGGTGGGTGTCTATGTAAATAACTTGGGTGTCTATGTAGACAACTTGGGCAAAATATTGTCATTAAACCAGTAAACAAATCTTCTAAAATATCAGACTTCAGATGAAAGTCTTGTCTATTTAAAAAGGTAAACATTAGCTTTGGAAGAACAAATGGAATGCTCTTAACAGGTTTGGCAAGTTGAGTGGAAAGTATTACTCATATGCAATTTTTTTTCTGAACAAGGGATAATTTGTGACAGGATAAATTAGTGTTGGAAAAAACAAGCTAAAATAGATTATAAGCAACAGTTTAATGAAGATACCACAGCCTCCCAGAAACTGTTAGGCACTGAGAAGATTGTCCCTAAATATATGGTAGTGATTACCTTGAAAATCTCACTCAACTCAAACACATACAGATCATTATCCCTAAAGTTATATTTCTGAGTATTTTTACATGTGTACAGAATGTGCCCTAAGCCTGAGGACTATAATTTTCCTTCTATAAAATACATGGATTATCTGTGTGTTTGGACTTTACAAACATTGGTTAGCAGCCATAATTCAAACAGACAGATTCCAAGATGGCAGACATTTCAGGTTATTAAGCAGAGTGGACCGGTAATAGAAGCTTAATAATTTATTATGTCTGACATTAGGCTAGACAGAGATAATGAGAAAAATGGCCTGGCAATTGTTCTCAAGAATTTTACCCATTTCACTGAAATATCAAAAATAACACTCAGACAGGAAATGGGTACATATCACATACAAATGCTATGTGTGTTCAAAGAACGGAGAATGAAGATGACTTCAGGGAAGGGTGAAGTCAGGCTGACTGGATTTAGCCTTGTCAGTGATTTTTCAAGGAAGAGGGAATATCATTTTCTTTAAATGGGGCGGGAAAGTCTTAGTGAGAACATGTTATCTTGGTTTTCCATAATATTTGCATTGAGATTTGACCTGGGCATTTGGACTTCTTTTGTTGGTTGAATATCTGGTAGGAAATTCATCGAGTGGAACTTTGGAATTGTTTTAATTGTATGGTACTTTGGTTGATTTCAGGCTGGTCTGGTGCTGTTCAGCAGCAAGTCCAGAGCCTCGTCCCAGAGCAGGAAGATAGGAAAGCAGTGGGGGTGGGGATCTTACTTGATCACCAGGCAGATCTTGATTACTAGAGAGCAGGCTCCCAGCCAGTCCTAGAAGGGAAGATTGTTCTTTAACTAATTCACAGTATTACAGCAATTTTGCATTAGAAAAAGACTCAAACTAGTGATTGTTTTTCTTTCCTTACACAAGTAAGTGCTCTTTACAAAGAGCAATCAGATTCTTAAAGGGAAAGAAGAAGGGTCAGGCTAGAGTTTCTGGAAACATTTGAGAAACAAAACACTTCCAGCAGTGAGGAACTAGGTAGGAGCAAGGGGAGTGTGCCTCAGATGAAGGAGATATGAAGAGTGGAGAGGTAGGAAGGAGGCTGGTCACCATGGAGACCACTGAAAGACAAAGTGCCAAGCCAAAGGAACTGGGCTAACAAAAGACAACCTCACATATCTTGAGTTTGGGGGTGGGAGATGAGCAGTTTGACAAAAGTAGCTTATCTGTTATTGGTATACAGGTTGGAAAAAATGGATGAAGGTAGTGGAGTTAGAAACACAGTGGAAAACAAACAAACAAACAAACAAAACCTCCAGCCAGAATGGGGGGGGGTGGAGATAAAGTAAGATGAACAGAATTCCTTCTACCTATGTCAGTTCTGACCATCTCATAAGCTGACTTGCTCTACACTATGAAAATGGAACAGGTAATGTGGGAAGAAGTTAGCTGTATGCAGCTTCTGTCTCGTTCTTTTTCCCATAGTTTTCTTAATAAAATTCAGATCTGCTGTCTTGAGTTATTCTTACCTTGGCATAGTGGGGTATGATTTTAAGTGCCAGTAATATTATTTTAGAAAAAACAAATGTCTAAAAAAATAAAATAAAATAAAATAAAATAAAAATTAAAAAACCATAGGGGCCAACCCAAGGACTCTGTACTGTCAGTGTCATTTTTATAGTGTCAAAAAGCCACTTCCAATTTTGACTTAAAAAAAAAATCTACAAATATAATCACTACTGCTTCCCAAGTCACCAAAGCATGGAGTGTGCCTTTGTCCTCAACATACCACCACCTGGATAGAGTCCTTAACTCTATGGAAATTAGCAAAACAATAAGGACACCATGTGCATAGTACCCACCTGCCAGTCGTTTTGTTTGATTTGGTTAACATGTCAGCAGAACCTGATATTTTGAATAATGCAACAAAAATAAAGAAAAGAAAAAAGAAACAGGAGACAAAGAGCAAAGAACACAGGAGATGGAAGGACAGTGCTTTCTGATGTCTAAAATTTTTAGTGACACAGAGCTGAAGAAATGGTTCAACAGTTAAGGGCACTCATTGTTTTTGAAAAGGACCCAGATTTGGTTCCTAAAAGCTCACAACTATTTATAAATCCAGTTTAGAGGATCTGATATCCTCTTCTGGCTTCTGTGGGCAACAGGCATTCACCCGATATATATATATATATATATATATATATATATATATATTACAATATAATTACATACAAATAAAATAAAATCTTTATTTTGCAAAAGAATTTCATTGCCATATATACCAAATATGAATGCCTCAGAATAGGAAAAGTCATTCTAGAAGGTCCCATACTTTGTATGTAAGAATCTTTCCAATCTTGTGTGTTATATGAGAGGTTGTTACAATAATTGATTATAGCTCTTTATTGAAAGGGGAAATAGATTAGAGATTGCATAAATAAACAGACACATATGGGAGGAATATAAGGAATAATTGGACAAAGGGCAATAGCAGTGGAAGGGAAATTGAGTTGCTATGGGAGAATAATCTGAGACAGTGATTCACCTTCTTTCTGGATGCAGTCTCCATGGTCAGTGGACATCAACATGGCTTCACAATACTCCTTTTAATGTATAGTCACAAAGTCAAAAATAGCCTCACTCCATCTTATCTCATTGGGAGACAAAGAAAAAGAGAGAGAGAATTCACATATTTACTAGATAATAAATTCTTATTCTTATTGTTGTTAATCTCTTCACCTAATTTATACATTACTATTTTATCATTAGAATGTATATTGAGAAAATAACATAGTATATTACAGGATCTCTGGTATCTACAGTTCCAGACCTACTGAGAGCAAGTTGTAGAACATATTTCTCTTGGATATTGGGAACAACCATATGAGTACCTAGAAATATACCAGAGGAAATAAAGTCTAACTGACAGACAAAGGCCAGTAAGGCAACGACCTTTCTTCAGGTCAATTCCTTATCCTTATCAGACTGCACGGTGGGGCTACAGGGAGACACTGTCTCAAAAACAAACAAACAAATAAGTAAATATATATAAATACTAAATAAAATCAAAAATTAAGAGAAGACTCAAGATAAAACAGTTCATAATATTTATTTTTAAGTTTTAAAACCCATCCATTTTATGTATACAGTTTACATATTAAATTAATGGAAGACAAATTTAGTTTACAAAGCCCATTCCATAAAAAAAAAAGTCACTTTTTTTTTAAAGTCACTTTTTTTTCAGTGGGTTAATTTATTTCAGTGAGTAATATTTATTTTAAAAAATAAATTCTTTGCTGGGGCTGGAGAGATAGCTCAGCAGTTAAGAGCACCGACTGCTCTTGCAGAGGACCCAGGTTCAATTCCCAGCACCCACATGGCAGCTAAGAACCATGTTTATCTCCAGTTCCAGGGGAATCTGACGCCCTCTTCTTTGCATGCTTTCTGAGATTCCTGATTGAAGAGTCATTTTCTTTATCCATCAGAAACCTTGTCATTGTTGGACATTTGATCCTGGTGTTTCACGCACATGAAACTGTAGCTCATTCCTGAATCCGACTCTCTGGGTTGACCTTCACAATGCTATCTGCTAGAATTTTTCACAGCTTTACTGAGACATAATTTTCATACCATATAATGCAACCATTTGATATGTAACTCAATAGCTGTTAGTATGAGAGAGTAGCAGTACACCATAAAATTAATTCCATACCATTTTCTCTTATCACTTCAATGAGAAACTCCACACTCAATACTTAAAATGTTTTGTCCTACCCAACCACAATCCTCCACCAGTCAGCATCCACTGGGCTACTTTGTATCTTTTAGATGTATCTATTATCAGAATTTATCATCCTACTTCATTTAGTCTAATATTTGAACATAATATGAATCAGAATCAAATTATTTGAGTGTCATATAGCATTGCAACAGTAAGGGTATGCCAAATTAGTGTACCGCTCATCAGTTGTAGGTTTGACTTGATTCCACCTTATGGATATTATGAATAATGTGACTTTGAATATTTGTGTATAAATTTTTGTGTAGATGTGTGTTATCATGGCTCACCATGGCTTATTCAATAACAGAATTTGAGTAATATAACTGTTTCCTCTTTTAAGGAAATGTTAAGAATATGTTCCAATGCCAATGTACCTTCTACTTATCACATAACCACCAACACTTATCACTATCTTTTCTTTAACTCTACTCATGCTACCTCATATGATTGACATCATCATGGCTTTGATTTGCATTTCTATGATTGTTAGTTATTTTAAAAATATTGTTGGATGTCTGCTTGAGATATATATATATATATATATTTTTTTTTTTTTTTTGAGAAAACATCTAACCCTTGACTTTGTTTCCTTTAAAGTACAAACTATTTTAAAAGTGTTTGCTTCATTTATTTATTTGTTATTGTTCACATATTTATTGTCATGTCTTAGAGATGATTGTCTAATTTGGGATCATGAATATTCATGCCTATATGTTCTTCTGACTGCAACAAGATCAGTTCTTATATTTAGGTATTTTATTCATTTTAAATTAATTTCACACATGGTGTGAGCTAGGAATCCAGCTTAATTTTTTTTTTTTTTTTTGGTCTTTTCGAGACAGGGTCTCCCTGTTGCCCCAGCTGTCCTGGAACTCACTCTGTAGACCAGGCTGGCCTTGAACTCACAAAGATCCGCCTGCCTCTGCCTCCTGAGTGCTAGGATTAAAGGCACATGCCACCACGCCCGGCTTCATTTTTTTTTCATGCAGATTTCCAGTTATCCTAGAACCATTTGCTGAAAAGACTGTTCTTTTCCTTCAGTGAATTAATTATCTTGGTGCCAATTACATTTTAATATGAGTTCTCTGCTGAATTTTTCTCTATGTAATATGTTCTGGGCATAGTGTTTTTCACTATAAAAGATAATTCCCAAAATTCGGTAGTAAACTTCTCTCTTACCTGGCTGGCTGGAAATTTCAGCTACTGGTCAATGATATAGGGTTCTTTCCTGCAGCTTTCGCAGTGTCACTGTTAAAAAACATCACCTATCCCCATGGGGCAACCTCCAAGCTATAGTCCTGTTATAGTCCTGTTATAGCCTACAGCAAATAATTCATTATCTAATTCCCTCAAAATTAATTCTTTAAAAAAATCTATGTGTTAATCTAATATTTGTCCTTCTCTCATGCTCAGAGCCTCAATGTCTAACACATAGATAGTCACTATCCATAGAGTGTTGTGTCATCCACACACATTTAATTGAATGTCAGTGTTATATTTTCAATTTAGAGGAATGTTCATCTTCTAATCAACAGACTTGCAACCTCAAAGCAATTTCTGACAGTCTCTAATAGCTTGTTTCCTGCTGTATTGAAGCTACTATTTTGATTATTTGATACACAGGTAAATCTGGAATAATTCATTGGGGTTCAGACCTTCAACAAAGACCGTATTAGTTATCCAGAGATACCATAACAAAAAGAATTAACAAACTGGAAAGCTCAAAACATCATTGTGAAGGGCAGAAATCTGACATCAGAGGATGGCAAGGTTAGCTACTTCTGAGGGTTATAAGAGTGAGCATCTTGCCTTTTTCTTAGGTGTTGGTAGGTGGTTGTCCATCTTTGATGTCCATTGTCTTCTACTGTATTATCCCCAGATTTATTTTCAGTTTCATGTGGCATTCTCTCTCCCCCCTCTCTCTGCATGTATAGCATGCATATTTATCCTACATGTACAAACACTGGCCATACTAGATTATGAGTCTACTGTACTCTTAGAATGACTAACCCTTAGCTAATTATACCTGAAATCACCATTTCCCAAAAACACATTCTGCATTTCTGATGATTAGAACTATGAAATCATTTTTTGAAAGACACAATTGAACACATAGAAAAGACAGAAGAAAAAAATAAACAAATGAACCCTAGATAAATGATCTCAATTTTTCTCTTTTTGAGAACTTCAGAGTTCATCTAGTTGCGACCCTTTCCAAAAGTTAATTATGTTCACAGGTCAGTGATCTCTAGTAAAGAAGGTTTAAGACTGAGATTTGAATTGGGAAAGTTAGTTAAGAAATTTCAAAGACATCTCATGTTCAGATGCTTAAAGGACTCACAGACACCACAGAACACTCTCATGTGAGATGTTTACTTAAAAGAGAAAATGACTCAGTACCAGCAATGAAAGCAAGTGCAGGCAAACACTGCGTCAGAAAGACATCCAGATGCTATCTCCCAAGGGCCCTTACACATGCACAAAGCATGCTGTGTATATAGATTGGTTGAACCAGGATATATGAATGAAATCTTGGCTTTGGGAGACCTCAAAGCAGAAGCTTCAATAAAACTTTTATGCCTTTCTAATTATATTGTTAAACCAAGCTGTTTAACTAGCTAAGCCATTTGGAAATCATCAGTAAAGGAAAATGACCCTAGGGGTTGGTATAGAAGTTACAGACTTTTTAACATCATGTGATAAATCTCATTGTCCTAGTCTTGGCCAAGAGTCAAAGTCAGGCATCCAAGTATCACTAGAAATAAAGTTATTAAATTTTAAATTAAATTGTAGATCAATTATACCCACTACCCAATTGCTCTTGTGATTAACACTTAGCAATAATAGTATGAAATAAATCAGATTGGAAAGAGGTTGAGCACCAACAAACATAGTTTCAACCGATATAGTCATCAACAAGCATAGTCATCAACCAAACCTATGGGTATGATGAAGTTAGCATGACCCATCAGAAGTGTCCCAGATTGGGATAAGGATAAGAGAAAGTATGTATTACCCTTTTGAAGTTCATATAGAGTAAGAGTTGAACATGGCTAAACATGTTAGGCTATCATATAGTTGTAACCAAAGTTGTGCTCTGGACAGGGAACTCTTGTCTGCCAGCTTCAATTCCCAGTGCAGAGGTAATTTCATGGCTGAATCCTACCAACACACTCAGGAGCTGAGGAATGCTGGGACCTTTTTGTGAAAGGACAGAAGCATAGAAAGGATATTGCATATCTAATCAGCTCTTCTTTCCATTACATATGCTACTCCAATTTCCTGCCAACAAGCTCCTACTTAACTTACATTTTCAGAGTTGATTCATGTGGCTAACCATCAGTAAAACTTAACTGACCCAATCCTACATAAAATCAGTTCCCAACTTTCTTCAGTAATTTCATTTTTGTTCCCTTTATCTTCTGGTTATAATATCATAATTCTTGCATATCCTGCTTCCAATCTCTGTAATTCACCCTATCAAAGGGGAAGCTATATTTATTTATTTTTAAATTTTAAATTATATCCAACATAATGTTATAAACACAGAAAATCATCACAATTCCTGGTTTGTGATGACTGGCATAATAGTACTTTCCAGAAAATGAATGCCAAGGGAACATGGATGACAAATTAATATTTAGTGTAAACTCATCCAGAGTTAATATAGAATTTCAGAAAACAACTACTTTAAGACTCTTGCTCCATAAATAGAGATAATTATAAAAGAATCAAGGAGCAATAGGAGCAGAACCCATGCAACAACATAAACAGGGCAGTTAGTGTAAGTCCTAGATGAGAAAGTAGAACGCGAGCAGATTTGTTCCATTCATATCAAAACAACATTTATATTCAAGGGGGAAGAAGAACATAGCAGAGCTGGGCATATAGCTTAGTTTTAAGATACTTATCGAATATGCACAAAACCAAAACCTAGCATAGAAAAAGAATAGGAACAGAAGGAAAAGGAGGAAGAGAAGGAGGAAAAGAAGAATAAAAAAGAGAGAGGAGGCAAGAAGACACCTGAATTAATGGAAGGTCACCTCTCAGGCTGAGGTTCAAGGTAGTATACCTGTGCTGAGGCATAATGAGTAACTGGACCAAATTAGAGGATCAAGACCACAGCAAAATTTCAGTGTTAATTGATGAAAGCCTCATGATGAAAATGGAGATATCAAAACTTGGAAACAAGACAAGAATCTAATCATGGAGATTAAGTAACTAGATAGGGAAACTCAGAGATAAGGAGATCTAGACGAAAGTTCAAGGTTTGCTGAGGACAATTATGGCTTTACCTGTAATCTCAAAGTCTCATTGCATTTGCCCTGGACGACGTCTGAGTTTGCATGACATTTTGTGGTAATCATATGTGTGATCTGAAGAACGGAAATTCCAGTGAATATGAGCCTCTGCTCCACAATCTCTGCTTCACCATCACACTGTGGCTGAAACACTTGAGAGTGGGAGGAAATCAGTAGCAACAGAGGAACACAGCCTGGCTGCCGTGGTTTGACCCTGAAACATTCCCTATAGGTTCAAGTGTTCGAAGAAGTGTTTCCCGATTAGCCTGCTAATCTGAGAGTTGCGGAAACTTTGAGTGATGCGGCCCAGCGTGAAGAAGTAGGTAGCTAGGAGTGATTATTAAGGTACTTCCGTTCTGCTCTCTACTTCTGATCTTGCCTCAACCTCCTTGTCCATTGAAATGTGAGCACGCAGCATCATGGTCCAGCTGCCCTGTCAGCAGCATACTCCTGTCATCCTTTGTTTCCCTCCACGGCGAACAACTGTACCATCAAGCTGTGAGCCAAACTAAATCCTTCTACCTAAGGTGGCTTCTTGTCAGATAGTTGGCCACGGCAATGAAAAATGTAAAAACTACTGGCTGAATGAGGAAAAAAATAAGTAATATTGGAAGAATGGGGCAGAAAGGAACCGTCTCCTTCAGCATAGAAACGATGCACTCTGATATTCAAATATAGGTTTCTCTTCTTGTCTTACTGTGTGGCTTTTTTGTTTTTTTGGTCTTTTTGAGACAGGATCTCCCTGTAGCCCCAGCTGTCCTGGAACTCACTCTGTAGACCAGCCTGGCCTTGAACTCACAAAGTTCCGCCTGCCTCTGCCTCCTGAGTGCTAGGATTAAAGGCGTGCGCCACCATGCCCAGCTCATTTTTTTTTTTTTTAACTCACCAACACTAATGCCTTGGCTAGTTATATACTTGATGCGTTCCTAACAGATCTGTCATTTCTTTCTCTTCTTTAACATTTTTTGATTTCTTATTAGCAAATAAATCTGTTATTGCCAAATGAGTTAGTGAATTTGGTTTGGGTTAATTTAACTGAAACTGATGTGGTGGTGTGCAAAAAACTAAGTGTTTAGTATTCAGCAAATATAAAGGAAATGTACATGTAACTTCAGTGCAAATAAAACGTGCACAAAAAGAGTCTCTGCTGAAACAAAACTATAAATCCACTAAATCTATTCATTTTGTTAATTTACTTTAATTCAAGTGAATTCTATAGCTTAAATTTAACATTCCCACTCCTGGGAAGCCAAATTCTTTAGAGATTGACTATCTTAAATCCTTAGGCCAAGATAGAGTCTTTAATTGAAAAATAATCGTATTCTTTCTTTTTTGTTTCAAGGGATAAAAAAATTACTATATTTTTCCCTTTTAGTCCTAAGAGAGGCTTCCCCATTCATGACATAATTGAAGTTTTCAAACCTAAAACATCTTTAAATCAGGAACAAATCAAGGCTAAATAGGATCCCTCTCGAAGCTTGTGGAGATCAGGTATCACGATGCTCTCAGAGGGCTCAAAGTAGGACAGTGTAGTAAGAAATGAGGCTAGAAATAAGGGCAAGGGGCCAATTGGGAAAAGAGCCTAGCAAATAACTGCCTAAGAAAACATTTACCCAAACTTGGAAACTTTATAATCAAGGTGGCTAGCAACATTAAGTTAGAGTTTATCTCAGCTAAAATATGAACAAATGACTAAGAAGAAATCAATCCTCAAAGTACTTTTAAAAATATTTAGTTTCAAGAGATAATACAAAAAAGTGGTTAAGGTAAAATGTGAGAGTCAGTCTTCTTGCCCTGAGCTCTAATCTCCATATAGGACAAGGTATGCAACTCTGGGAGGATAGCCATGAATTCTGAGTTTCACCACCAGTAAAACAGCTCTGGCCACAAGACTATGTCACAGCATTATAAGAATGTGTCCAATTAATGTAGGCTCTTAAAGTACTTAAAATTATTTTTTCTCTAATACTTTTTTGATTCTTCCAGCCAAAGTCAGGAAAAAATTTTAATGACCTCTCATCTGGGAATGGAATATTTCAGGTTTCCCACTGACTGGTTTTATTCATTCAAGTCTCTCTATATAGTCACCTCCAGAATTCCTTTTCAGTTCCTCCAGTTCAAATTATTGTTGACTTTTGCACATGTGGGGATATTTATCCACCTAGTCTGGACAACAAATTTGCTTTGGAAGACTGGTGCTTCTGTTTCCAGTGTGGTTTTAAAATCCAAAGAATGTTCTTCATTCTGAGGCAGAGTCACATGCCACATGCTTCTAACAAAATAATCAAAGACACCTGTATACTATCTGAGGACATGGTGATAGAAGAATAGAGGCTTTAGTATCTACGTTTCAGATGAACTTTCCTACAATTTTAGCTTTTATGTCTTTTTTTCTTTTTTTTCTGTGTGTGTGTGTTTGTGTGTGTGTGTGTGTGTGTGTGTGTGGGTGTGTGCTGTACAAGTGTGTAGGCACTTATGTGTTTAAGTGTGCTTGTACATATGTGAACATGCATGGGGAGGTATGAGGACGATGCCAGGGATCATCTTCTGTCACTCTTCCAATATATTTATTGAAGCAAGTTCTCTCAAGCAAAGGCAGAGCTTGCTGATATGACTAGTCTCTCTAGCCAGCTTGCTGATATGACTAGTCTCTCTAGCCAGCTTGCTCTGAGAATATGTCTCCTCCTCTAAGGCTAGAATTCTGGGTGGTGGGGTTTCTAAACCCACACAATAATTTACTAGGGTTCTGGGGTCATAATTTTGGTACTATGCTTTCATGGAAAGCACTTTGATGTTCTGACCCTTCTCCCTAGGCTCTAGCTTTTAAGTGTTCTTGATAATTAGAAATTTAATAAAGCTTTTATAAATGTTATTTAGAATATTGAAATTTGCTGACTAGAATATGGCAAATGAGTTTGGTCTTATTGTAAAAAACTTATCCCATTTTGAGATATTTAACACATAAAAATATCAGCTCTAATATTTGTCAAGAAGAAAATAATTACCAGACTAAAGGGTTTTTTAGTAGCTTCATCATTGATCTACATTTGTACCTTGTGAGAATAAAATTGGTATAAACTTGTAGTTATGTTAAGGACTAAGTATAATAATGCTGATATAACACAATGCCTGACAGAAGAAGTACTCAATAAATTATGAGCATAGAACTTAGATTAATTAGTTTCATTAGAAACACAAAATTCTTCAAATTTGTAATCTTAGAAATAGTTGTTAGCTACTGCTTAATGCCAGGCACCATGGCATATGCTTGCACATGGAATATGTGTAATCCCAGCACCTGGGAGGTTGAATTGAGTTCCAGGTTGAGTTAAATCCCAGGAAAAATACACTGGGAGATCCTGACAAAAACAAAGTCACAGATGATATATTGCTGTCTTTTGCTCTGGGGATGGGAAATAGCCCTTGTCTTATTTTAAGGTGTTTCCCCTTTTCTTCATCTTCCAAATACTTTCACTGGATAGCTTTAGTTGTCACCTTGACATACTTGGGAGAGGGAACCTCACATGAGGAATCTCCTCCATTGGATTGGCCTGTGGGGCATTTTCTCCATTGTTGAGTGACATGGGAGGGTCCAGCCTACTGTGGGTGGATTGTTGGACTATCCAAACTGTACCATGGAAGCCAGTACAGGAAGATCAAGACAGGACACGTGCTTACTGGACCTCATTTGGGTGACCATTGGAGGGAAAGACCCCAGTGTGGAGCACAAGGGCAACATTGATGGATGTTTGGGCTTGCCAATGAGGAGCCTTCAAACACTTCCTTAAGGAAAACATGACATTTTTAGCAAAAAAAAAACAACAAAAGAACTGGAAAAAAACTCTGGAAAAAAACTCTGGAAAGACTCAGAAAGAGATGTAGGACATGTGTGGCAGAGTGCAGGAACTCGGGTGGGGTGGGGGGCTTGGAAAGGGAAGTTATTCAATTGAGATATGATGTATGAAAAAAGTTTAATAACAATAAAAAAAGTAAAAAGAAAAAAAAGAAGAAGAAAGCAGACTGGGCATGGGCCAGGGAGCAAGCTAGTAAGCAGCACTCCTCCATGGTCTGGGCTTCAGCTCTTGCCTCCAGGTTCCTAGCCCAAGTTTCTGCCCAGACTTTACTCAATGATGAACTGTGACCTGGGAGATGAAAGATAAAATAAACCAATTCCTACTCCAGTTGATTTTTATCACAGTAATAGAGAAGCAAACTAAGATAATCCTATTCTAACTTAGAAAAATTCGAAACTATGAACACATAGCACACTAACACACAAACATGCACACATACAAATGAGCCTATATCTCAGACAGAAAATTCAAATTTGAATGTGTTCTTTAATCTCTATGAAATTTAATAAAACATTCTGTTTCTTTTGACATGAATACCATTTTCTTTTGAAGTGATTTAAAAACATAGCTATAAATATTACACTATATTAGGAAAATGCCAATAAATAAGAAAAAGAAGACAAACATTGCTTTGTTAATTATCTGCTTCAGCCAGAATGAAGGAACTGGTACTGATCATACTCAGCGGAGAAATAACTATGAAAATAGAAAAATCACTTGAAGCAGCTCCTAATCATTGGTAGACAGCACAGAGCATGTTCTCTGGGAGGACAACTCACAAGCAAGGTGCATCTCATGTGCACTCCACCTCTCTGCCTGTGGATAATGCCCCCGTTTACCAACGTGGGGAGCTGGAATTCAAGCAGAGCATGATATCCTCCCAAGAGGAAGGGGCAGGGGTACAGGCTGGAGGTAGATATGGTGACTAGAATTTGTAAGTAATAATTAAGGGTAAGACTCAAGGCAAGGGTGCAGGTGAGGCAGAAGTTCATTGCCTCAAGCCTCATGAGTCTTAGACTGAAAGTTGTTTTGCTCATATGCTGAACTAGACAACCCAAAGATTACCAGAGTGTTCTGTGGGTCTGAGATGTGACTAAATGGGAGTTCTAACAGTGCCAGAAGTTATACCATAGGTGCTATAGATTCATGTTAGGAATTAATAGTAACATTGCATATATTAATATTCTTGGGCATGCAATATTTAAGAATAGTTGTGTCTTAATTTTGGCAAGCAGGCATGTTCATGAACACCCACTGGTCCTGAGGCAGATGTAAGAGGCTTGCAAGTTTGAAGCCTCTTGAGTTTTCCTAGAATGTGTGAGATCTTGGATTGAATCTAATGTACCACAGGGAAAGATATCTTAATTTTTAGTTATATTATTCACAATAGAAAGTGTCCCTTTATCCCATTAAAGGGATTATTTTCAGTTTAACTTAAACACATACTCATTTTTTTGTTGCTTGACAGAAGTTAGTGTGATTTGAATTTCTTGTATATCGACGCCAACACACACCAACATACCCAGCTCACAGTATACTTTTTTTTTTTTTTTTTCCTGTTCTGGAGACAGGGTCGCCCTGTAGCCCCAGCTGTCCTGGAACTCGCTATGTAGACCAGGCTGGCCTTGAACTCACAAAGACCTGCCTGCCTCTGCCTCCTGAGTGCTGATATTAAAGGCATGTGCTCTGGCTCTCTTTTTAAAGAATATCCCAGGCTGGAAAGAAATCTCAGTGGTTAAGACCACTGGCTGCTCTTCCAGAGTACCCAGGTTTTATTCTCAGCACCCACATGGAGGCTGCAGTTGCAGGGGATCTGATGTCCTCTTCTGACATCTGCGAGCATCACACAACATAGGTGCACTTACATACAGGCAAGCACATAAAATGAATGAATGAAAAAAAAGTTAAAAAAAGAATATCTCAATGACATCATCTAGCTAAACTTATTTTTTAAAAACGAATCCCATCATAAGATAGCATCAAGGGGGCTGGAGAGATAGCCTAGCAGTTAAGAGCACCGACTGCTCTTGCAGAGGACCCAGGTTCGATCCCCAGCACCCACATGGCGGCTAAGAACCGTCTGTAACTCCAATTCCAGGAGAACTCCAGTTCCAGGGGGAATCTGAGACCCTCTTCTGACCTCTGCGGCATTGAACGACACGGGTGCACAAACCTACATGCAGACAGTACATTCATACACATACAAAAATAAAATAAAATAAAAGATAGCATCAAGTGCTGTGTTAGAGTTTAGTTAAGAATATAGAAACCACAGGAATTATTTGAACTGGTAGAATTTAATATAGAAAAGCAGTTAAGGATGAAATGAGCCCCAATGAGGCAACGTGGGCCAAACTGAAGGAAACCACAATCAAATCTAAGCCTGAGAACAGGAGGATGGAGAGAACGTTTGACCCTGGAGACCTACAAAACTGACATCTGATCCCATGAGTTATTCAGAGGGCTTTGCCAAAGAGGGCTTTCAGACTTCTGTGGAGGGGTTACTCTAATACAGTGAGGCTGGTCTGGGAAAGAGATGACAACTGGAACTCCCTCATTTTCTGACATGAAGGAACAGTTTTGAGAGCTGTGGCTAGGCACAGTAAGGATTCAGAAAGATATTCTTGCTTTGCGCTCTAGCGCCCAGTGCCCCTCAAGCATACCCCATTCATGTTACTGGCAGAGTGTACCTGGCAAAGAAGACATGTAATTTGTAGAGTCCTGGGCCCTAATCACAGAGCAGGTTATAGAATGTCGAATTCAGAGTCTTCCCAGATTTTTAACTTTGAATTTTGTGGTATCCCTTGATATATTTAAATAAATCTTCATGTCATTTCAATGTTATTATTTTACAAATTGTTGTGTCCATTTAAAATCTGATCATTCTTTTGCCTTTGATAATAAGGAATGACTCATTTTTTAAAAAAAATCATGACTTATAAATTCCAAAATTCCTTAGAAGTTATTCTATAATGGGAATTTAAAGTCCCAAAGGAGACCTTGAATGCTACATTGTTTTGTTTTTGTGTAATCCATTTATCTCCAATTATTCCATTGTTACTGACCAAAACAGTAACTATTCTCTTGGTTTAGAATCCAGGGACTCCTTGAACAATACCATGGTCAGAGAACACAGAAATGTATTCTCATATTTTACCACTGAACATTGAGTCTTACTTGTTCCTGTTTGTTTTCTTCAGACAGCATTGGTCAACATTGGCTTTTCAGTCTTTCATAGACATTTCCTTTTCCTCTGATAGCTGGCAGAGCTGTTCAATGCATGCTTTCTACCTCTTCTTCAGTTTTGGATAGTATCTCTCTGCCTGGTATCACTGTTGTATCCTTAAGAGCCTACAATTCTCTCTATTTCATTTTTTGCCTTTCTCATTCTGCTACTTTGTAATATTATTTGTTTATTATTTTCCTTATAAATCTCAACTCTTTTTCTTTTTTTTAAACATTTCTTTTTTATTTTTATTTATTTTTGTATGTGTATGAATGTGCTGTCTGTATGTAGGTCTGTGCACCCGTGTCGTGCAATGCCGTGGAGGTCAGAAGAGGGTCTCGGATTCCCTTGGAACTGGAGTTCTCCTGGGATTGGAGTTGCAGACGGTTCTTAGCCGCCATGTGGGTGCTGGGGATCGAACCCGGATCCTCTGCAAGAGCAGTCGGTGCTCTTAACTGCTAGGTTATCTCTCCAGCCCAACTCTTTTTCATAAATGGAAGTTGTGGAACTCATTGAAATTTATCACAGAAAGTCACACTCCTTAAAAATTTCTTCTAGAATATTCACTAAATAATTTTCAGGAGTATCTTGGGCTTTGAGATATTTTACAAGTGTCATTTCCACTATCACTGGCTCTAGTATTGGATCTCTGTCATCTTCAAGTTCAGTACTTCCCCTCATAGAGTATCTGGAATTTTTTTCTGTGACAAATGCCATTTTAGCCATATCTCAAAGTGTAAGTCTGTGTGCTCAGATCCTAGTCAAGTCTCAGTTTGCCTGAAATTTCAAATCGTTGCCTTCTGAGGTGAAATCCTTTAATATCTCTTCTCCCTGGTTTCTGACATCATCAATATAAAATGACATGAAACCAAGGCATTTCTAACCTGTTCTTCTATCACAGTTATTTGTGAGTTCTTTTCCATTATTTCAACTTTCCCTGTGGTGATTATCACCTTTTTATTAAGGTTTTGTGCATTTCATGCAAGATTTCTTTTAAAAAAAATTTAAAAATTTATTTATGTGTATGAGTGTACTGTCTGCATGTAGGTTGGTGCACCCATGTCGTGCATTGCTGCAGAGATCAGAAGAGGGCGTCAGATTCCCCTGGAACTGGAGTTAAAGATGGTTCTTAGCCGCCATGTGGGTTCTGGGAATCGAACCAGGGTCCTCAGCAAGTGCAGTCGGTGCTCTTAACTGCTGAGCCATCTCTCCAGCCCATGCAGGATTTCTTAATCAAATCTAGACCCATTCCCCCTTCCTTGCCCCCCACCCCACCAGAGCTCATGCATTGTACCATACATGTCTTTCATCTTTTTCTCTTTTTTTTTTTTTTTTTTTTAATTTTTGGGTGCAGAAGTTTACTGTTTGGGGCAGAAATTTACTGTTTCAGTCAGTTCTTTGACCCAGTCTTTTTTTTAAAAAAATTATTTATTATTCTTACTTTATGTGTATGGGTGTTTTGCCTGCTTGTATGTAACTATTGCACCATGTCCATGCATTGCCCCTCAGAGGCCAGAAGAGGGTATTGGGTCTCCTGAAACTAGAGTTTGACATGGTTATTAGCTGCCCTGTGGATGCTGCTAATTGAACTCAGGTCTTCTGAAGAACATGTGTTCTTAACCATTGAGTCATCTCTCCAGACCTGATTATCACATTTTTAATTCAGTATGTTCCAGGTCTTTTGATGGATTCTCCTCCCCCCAACCCAAAAAGGTATATTCTGAATAGCGACTAATTCTGTTTACTTAATCTGTAAGTGAAACACTTTCCCATTACCCCATTTGACTCTGCATGAAAATATACTTTCTATTAAAAACAAAGTTACTAGTAAAGCAATATTTCTTCTTCATAGGAAGGCAAAGATAGAAAGGACCTACTTTGCTTTATCTACTCAATTTCATATGTGCTTGATCCTAGATTCTCTAGAAATCTAAGCAGGAGACAAGACTTTTCAGCTTCATGAACCCATGATATCCAGAGTAAGGTAAAAGAAAGGTGAGGAGGTCTGGAGAGATGGCCTTGTCGTTAAGAGTGCCGACTGCTCTTGCAGAGGACCCAGGTTCGATCCCCAGTGCCCACATGGTGGCTGAGAACCGTCTTTAACTCCAGTACCAAGGGAATTCGACACCCTCTTCTGATCTCCGTGGCATTGCATGACACGGGTGCACAAACCTGCATGCAGACAGTACATTCATACACATAAGTAAATAAATTAAAAAAAAATAAAAAAAAAGAAAGGTGGGAATTGATAGAAAGAACAAAAAGAGATGTGTTACCACCCGTCTGCTGCTTCTTGCCACAGTCTTTCAGTGGATGCCTCAGCCAGTATCTCTAAAAAGCCTGGGAAAGCTTGAGACTAAGGAAAGTCATACTTATTTGCAACCACTTTCCTGTTTCTTGATTCCAAATGGACACAATCTACTGATATGGATGTTAACACTGACATGTCTACAATGGGTCAGGTTCCTCTGTTACTTGTTCAGGATGCTAAATCTTATGGACTGAAATATATACTTTATTTGGTTCAGAAATGGCTGGAGAAACTGAGTCTGAGCATACAAACCTGGTCATACTGATTGCACAGAATGTCCGGGAGGGAAGCCCTGGCATTCTCAAAGGAACTGGCTGACTGCCCCAAATGGAATTAGAAGTCGAGAAAGAGATAAGGCCAAGGCAATTGGAAACAATTATTTCATAACACATGGATATAAGGTATCTTAGGACAAATAATGATCTGCTGCTGATTTTTGTACAGGAGAACACCAGTAAGACTCAACATTTTTTTCTGAAAGATTTTTGTACATTGGGGCAATGTTTTTGGTACTTCTGTTTACTTCATCAGTTAGTGGGAGATTTTTAGTGAAAGTTGATATGAAGTACTGATGGCCAGATGTGTGAGAATAATTTTGAGATTTTAATGAATACTATAAAGAAAAGTAAGTTTTTACTCTTTAACCACTTTAACATGTAACTAATAATTATCAGTCTGTCAATTTGTAAAATTGTTCTATGGCTGTTTATTCTTAATGAGAGATGAACTCTAATTTAGTAGTTGACATTGTTTAATTCCTTTTCAATTTAAAAAAAAAAAGCATTCATTTTCTGCTGGAGTCCTGAGCATCTGACCTGTCACAATTTTTATTTATATTTTCTTTGAAGGAGTGGCTGATTTTGATGAAATATCAAAAGCTAATGAGAGGTATCAAGCTAGAGTATAAAATTGTTTTATGGGACTAGGGAGGCAGGTGGGTATTGAGGTAAAGTGCTTGCCATGCATGTCAGAGGACCTGAGTTCAAGTCTCAGGATACATGTAAATCTGAATACATAATCCCAGTACTGAGTATATAATCCCAGTATTACTATAATGAGATGGGAGTAAAGACAGGGGAATCCCTGGATCCTTGAAGGGACGCACTTAGTAGTGAACACAAAAAGAAATAAGTAGAGAGAGAGAGAGAGAGAGAGAGAGAGAGAGAGAGAGAGAGAGATCTTACTGTAAGACAAAGTGCAAGGGGAAGACCAACAATTAAGGCAGTCCTCTGACGTCCACATGTGCATGTCCCCCACATGAACACACACACACACACACACACACACGTTACACACACATACATATGCATCATTCATACCAAAATATTTTATGGCTATGGATTCTTCCATAAAAATAAACAACGATGCTTTCAAAATGGTTTGGTGAGTAAAGGTGCTTGCCATCAAACCTGAAAGAGTTTGATCCCCAGGGGCCAAAGATGGAAGGAGAGAATGGACTCCACCTAAAAGTTGGCCTTTGGCTTCCACATGAATGTCGTGATGTCGTAGCATGTGCATGCCCACACATGTTCACACAAATCAAATACAATTAATTCATTCATTAAACAGCTTTGTCACATTAACATACCACCTCTGTGTAAATTATGATGTGAAATTCACAGACTAGATGAACAAAATATGTTCTGTATTAAATGTTTTAATATATAATGTTAATAAGAGGAATATCAATCTAAAAAATAATGACATAATCTCCTCTCTTGACCAATTCTATGTCATCTGTACAGAACAGGCAGTTGTACTAATCCTCCCAGAATACGAATATGGTTTGAGAAAACTTTCTAGTACATACAAAGTGAATGTTGCAAACCAAGGTATATTCTGTGTTCACACCTGCAGTCATGTGATGCAGGTATGAACACAGTGTTTAAAAGAAATCACAAGCTTCTTTGCTCAATATTGTAATAGACATAAACCTTGGTGCATGTGCCCTGAAACACATAAATGGACCAATTCTCTGAATTTCAAAGACAGTAAGGTGCCTGGGGTGGTGGGATGTGCCTTTAATCCCAGCCCTTAGGAGGCATAGGCAGGTGGTCCTGGGGCCAGCCTGGTCCACACAGTGACTTCCAGGTGGGCTGGGACTAGAGACTCCATCAAAAACAAACAAAACAAAGAAAAAGACAGTAAGGCATTTATTGCTTAGAAATGTACATGCCGCTTAAATAAAAATATGATAAAAATAAACTTTTCCTTTGCCAATTTTATCCTTATTTTCATTTAGGTGAGAAAGGCATGTAAAGGATAGAGAAAGATAAGGAAAGAGTAGAAAAAAATGTGGCCAAGGGGAAGTGGAAAATGAATAGTGTAAGTAAAGATAATTGAGAAATACATACTAAATTCATCTGCAAGTATCAGAAATTGGGTTAAACATATAAGGCATTCAGACTAGAGAATTACTATCCACTTCACATGAAGAAGCACTTCATTTCATACTGTGTGTCTGTATGTCTGTTTATGTGTGTCTGTGTGAAGGTTTGCACACACATGTGTGTAGGCACCCTTGGAGTCCAGAAGAGAGCACTGGCTGGAGCTGGACTTTCTGGTGGTTCTAATCCATCCATTGTGGCTGTTGGGTAATGAACTTGTGTTCTCTGCAAGCACAGTATGCAGGCTTAACTGCCTAGCCATCCCTCCAGCCCCTCATTATATATTTTCTTTTCTAATATTTTATTTATTATTTTTATTTTATGTATTTGAGTCTTTTGACTGCATGTATGTAAGTGCACCCCTGTTGAAGAAGGCCACAAAGGTCAAAATAAGGATATAGGAGCCCCTGGAACTGGAGTTACAGTTTGTAGCTATCATGTGGGTGTTGGAAACCAAACCCAGGCCCTCTGCAAGAGCAGCCAGTGCTCTTAACCACTGAGCCATCTTTCCACCTCCGCATTATATATTTTTCAAATAAAATCACGAAGTCCGAAATGCATTATTTTTTGAAAACCAGCTATTCTTATTTTAATGATCATCCAATTAAATAACATGTGTTTTAAATTCCTGGATGACTATATCTCATCATAAGCACAAATCATTTTATGCCAAATCTGTTTACACTGAAGATGAAAATACCTACCTCAGCAAAGTTCCACTGTGTGGAATGCAGAGTTTATGCAGAGGTTATCCTGTGTGTCTCTTCTCAGAATCTGACTGTACAATGTGACCTTTAGTGAATGCTTGCATCATGTACAGATATTTTGATATTTCAATTGCATGAAAACACAATTTAATAAATTGAAAGCAGTGACCTGTCTCAAGACATATATATATATATATATATATATATATATATATAGATAAAGGTAGAATCTTTCAAATGGACTGAAAGGAGCTGGTGGAAGAGGGGTCATGGAATATTGTTAGAGCAGCTTCATTGAACAGCAGTGCTGGAATGAGCAATAAACCATTTTCATTTTGTAACGAAGACTTTTAATAGATAAGATAAAAATAATGAATAACTTCATTTCTTAAATTTAGATTTCTTTTTTGAAAATGTACTTTAGCTGAACTCCATTTCACACACCTGAGCACTCATAAATTTCTTCATGTCATCCTATTTGCCTTCCAGCACCAGCTTTTAGGAAATCTACCAGGACAACTCACATGAAAAATGTATACTCTTGCAAAGAAACTTTTTTTTTAACCAAATGACTTGTTTCACTTGTTAAAAAAGAGAAACTAACAGGCTTTTCCAATTTTTTAATATTTCTCATAGTAGAAAGAGGCTTTCAGCTACTCGACAGCTACACCTTATCTCACACTGTAATTCTCTCAGGCAATGCAAACGAATTTTGTGTCCTTTCACAGTGCAGTTCACTTGGAGACAAAAGCAAGAAGAATTTGTTTCACTTGAGCTATTCCCTTTTAACATATGCTTTCCAGCTGACTAAAGTTATCTTTTAAATTGTAACAGTCAAAAGGGCATCGTCCATAACCATCAAAATTGTTATGGATTATTTTTTACTCTTTTAGTGTTCAATAAAAGGACAGGAAATTTCTTATAATTTGTTCTTTAATGCTGTAGTATTCATAACTTACCATGTATATACATAGTCCTACAATTATCTACAAATTAACTATATTAAAATATTTTTTATTTTAAAATGTGTTCAAAACTACCTTTCATGAAATATGACCACTGGAGAAAAAAAAGAATTCTTATGTTGCTATTATAAATAAGATTATCTCATTGGCCTTGCTGTTAAAAGAACAATAGAAGACTAATTAGCTCAACTTATGTATTAGTCCCAGTGAGGGAACCCTAAAGCCCACAGTAATTTTGACACAGATGTATGCCACATGATACCTTTATTATATGCTAATGATATTTGACCAGGAAACATAATAAAAACTTTTTAAAAAATCAATTAGAACAATTTCATTATTATAGAAAATAAAAGGGTTTTGTTCTCTCAAATTTTTTCTAATATTTTTGCTGATTTAATTATCCCCTTTGCTCCTCTATTTTATGGATCTATGTAAAACATTCTTCACAGCTGAAGTAACAATTTCAATATCTTTAAATGACCATTTATAATATATAAAAGCATACAGAAATACATGCAGGCAGCTAACAAAGAATTCAAGTTTTTATTAGTCTCTTCCCTATGATTATTCCTGTCTTAAATAAAGGTATGTCATACCATCCCTTCTCTAGACAAAAATGTCATCAAGGGTACAAGGTAATTTACTGAATCAAGCAGGAGAATTTTTCTTGGTGGTGATGGTGGTGGCGATGGTGACAGTGTTCACTGGTTTCAGCCAATATCAGGAATATAGGATATAGCTTGAGACTCAAGTAGGTATCATTTTAGTGGTGATTAACTACCAACATCTTATTCCTATTTACTGTTTTTGTTTATTCTACTTAACTAGTGTGCTGTTTCATCATAGTTTGTTTAACAGGGACTATTTCAGATCACATACTGCAGCTCGCCTGTGGCAGCATTTATGAAATATGTTCATTACCTAAGAAAGGAAGGCATGACTGCTAAATTTCTCTGTTTTGAGCTATAAAGCAAATATTGTTTTCAGAAATTCTCCTTGTGTGCCTTCCACAATTAAATATCAAGTAAAATGTATGTTTCAGTGATGGAAAATGGCAACGCTGATTATTATAGGGGTCATTATTCTCAACCTCAGCTTTACTTTGGAGCCACTTGGGAAGTTTAAAAAAATACTGCTGCCTGGATTCCACTCTGAAAAATTCTCTCATAATTGGTCCATGATGTGGCCTTTGCAATATGATTTTTAAAAAATCTCTCTAAGTAACCCCAATCTAGAGCTTATATGAGAAACTCTGTTTTACACAATGGTCTCATGGTGGCTGTGATAAAGAAGGGGAATTTTAGAACACCTGTCTCATAATTCAAATTTATGAAAATAAAAGGAGTTTTTAAAGCCAATTTTAAGTAATACACATACACATTCCAATTCATCTGATGTGCTGGTACAAAATTAAATACAGAGAATCGTCATTTAATACTTTCCTTATAGTTCAAAGTATCAAATTATTTAAAACAAATATTTAGCCAAAGATCTGCTTCCAAAATAATCATAATGCAAGATAAAGGTAAGAAATTTTAACTAAAAATAGTTATTTTCCAGAGCATCGGCACATCAGAAGATATGAACACTGGGGCTGGGGAGATGATTTGGTCAGTAGAGTGTCTGCTGTGCAAGCGTGAAGACCTGAGCTCCTACTGCTCCCAGAACCTACAAAGCAAGCCAAGCATGGGAAATGTGCCTGTAATACCAGTGCTGAGGAGGTGGGGTATCCAGACACTTGGGCCTAGCTAGCCAGCCAGCCAGTGTAGCCTAATAGGTAAGCTCTTAGTTCAGTAAGAGACAGTATGGACAGCTCCTGAGGAACAACACGAAGTTGTTCTGTGGTCTGTACATGCACAGGCACTCACACACTCAAACCTGCACACACACACACACACACACACACACACACACACACGCACACACACCACACAAATTTCCTTAGAAATTAGATGTAAACATGTTCACACGTTTTACCACTAACTACTTACTTGCCAGCTTGACCATTCTGTCAGCTTTAAAGATTACTTAGCTCCTATTCATCCAAATACCCTGAAACTTACCTTGCCATAAATCAGAGAACTGATGACCTCTGATCCTGCAACTAAGAAGCTCAGCACTGTGCTGTTATAATGTGGCTGTGGGCTCCATTTCCAATAAATGAATTCCTGTCTTGTCACCACATGGGCAAATCTCTTCTCTGAAAATCCTATGCCTAAAAGGAATTCATATGAACCGCCTTCTTGTTTGGTTTCTTCTTTCTCACAAACCATACAGAACAAGAGTAACCTTTTTCTGGTCTTTGTACATTTGGTTTTACTCAGGAAAATTATACATTTGGAGCCAAAATTATCAAGTAGTAGAGGTGATAGACACTTGAGATATCAAAGACAGAATTTTGTGTGGGCTGTACATAGCCCACAGAACACACCCAAATCTACTGAAATATCTCTCTCTACTAGATTTGACTTTCTTCTGTTTAATTTGACACATTCACTGAGTGTATATGTCAATAACTTTTGTATTTCTGAAAAAAACACCAATGAAACATTGCAAAAGGAGGAAAGATTTGTCTCATGTTTCAGTCTATCTTCAGTTGGGACTGTTGCTTTGGGCCCCTGGTGAGGCTGAACATCAAAATAGAGAACATGTGATATAGCAAAGCAGCTCACCTAGTGAAGGGCAGGAAGCGGGGAATTGGAGAGGAATGGGAAGGGGCCATGATATATCCTTCCATTACACATCTCTGTTTCTCCCGCAACCTGTGAGTCACCTTCACAAAACAGACCCACCTCTTGATGTTTTTGCTGTCTCCCAATAATGCAATCAAATTCTGAATCCACCCCTGGATCAATTCATTGACTAACTCAGAATTTTCATGCTTCAATCACCTCCCAATGATTTGTTTTATCACCCAGGGAAAAAAAGCCGTTAACATCTGAGCCTCATAAGGAATCATTCTTATCTAAAGCTTGGCAGTATATTAAGGGAATGATTATGGAAGGTGTGTTTTCCAAGCTAAAAATGTATGTATATATTGAGGACGTAGCAGCAAGATAATGTATTTTAGGTCAAGTTCCTTCAGTTCAAAGGTAACCTACACTGTCTTTCCTCACATTCTCTTGTTGATCTTTCTGTTGCTATAAAGTTTGAGAGCTTTTCTGATCCTTATTCCAGAATGCTGCTACATCTAAAAATGTTGAAAGAGAACACGAGAAAGAGAGCAGGAGCAAGCAAGAGAGACAGAGAAAGAGAGAGGAGTTACAATTCATTGTTTAGTCTGTGATCATGCCATTTATTGACTTGTGAAAATGGAATTATCTCCTCTATAGAATTGTTTTGGCATCTATGAATTAGAAAGAATTCCTATTTGGTACCATTGTTTTGGGAATTAGGCAATGCATGAGAAGAGTAGGCCTTAAAATGTGGTCACAATCATGCAAATTTACTGTTAAAATGTGAATCTCTAAATGTGTTTAGGAATCAACCTACAGTTTACTTACAGAATTTTTAATTTTGACTTATGTGTGGAGTGTATATATGCATATTTTGGAATAATATAAAATAAAAAAGTATTGATAGCTTTATAGAATAATTTCAGTATAATCCCTGAGTTATTGAAATATCACAATTATGTATAGTTTACATTGTAAACTGATTGTGAAATTTACATTAAATTCTTATAGAACCTTCAAATAATTACATTAAAACATACATGTAACTTAGGATATAAAATTATATTTCTTTTTACCTACATGCAACTTTAATGTTAAAATGTGAATCCCTAAACGTGTTTTGGAATTAACCTATAGCTTATTTTCAGACTTTGTAATTTTTATTTATGTGTGGAGTGTATATATGCATATTTTGGAGTTATATAAAATTAAAGGGAACAAAAAAGAGAGAAAAACCTGTTCAAAGAACTGACCAAACAGTAAACTTCTGCACTCAAAGGAAAAAAAAAAGAATGAGAAAAAGATGCAAGACAGGACTTAACATGCATGGCAGAATCCATGGACTCTGATGGGGGGGAGGTGAGGTGGGGCATGCATGGGGGAATGAGTCTAAATTTGATTAAGAAATGTATAAAATGTGCTCAATAGAAATTAACTTTTATAAAAAAAGAATGGAAAACAGTTTCCATGCTTCTCCAAAAGTATATGTCTAGGCTACATGAAACTGCCTCAAAAACACAGCCTGCTCCTTCATCTTATAGAGAATCTTATTTATGAAGTCTAAAGTGTTCCACCAGTAGTTAAGTGTTGGTAGATATGCCAGTTACCACTTTTGCAGCAAATCGTCTCACAAGATAATGTCTTGGCCAGAAATGAAGCAGGAAGCATTGCTTTCTAGAAAAGGAGAAAAGCTAGCAGGATGTTTTCACTTATTCTAATGTAATTTTTAAAATACTGATATTTCACAGTAGGATTGTTTCAGTTCCAACAGCTTTTCATATGCAACTGCCAGGCAGGTTAAGAGTTTAAAGCACAGTTATTATGACGTGATTTTTTGACAAGAGAAATCAGCTATTGTTAGCAAGTGAAAGTTGAAACAATCAGATTGGTCAAATAAAAGCACTTTAGCCTGGGAATGCAACTGAGAAAATGCAGCAGTCAAAACACTGCCAAGGTGATTCACAATGCTGGGATGTCATCTGGACAGGGTCAGAGGAAATCTTTGAGTGGTGTTGGGGTTTACAGCTCAACTTCAGTTTTAGATTCTGATAATCTACAATTTAATGGAAAGTCTATAAATGTGTTCATACTAGTGTTGATAAAGTATTTATCATTTAGAACAGTCAATATAGAAAAACTGAATAATGATTCTGCTTCAAATTCTCTCTTCTCAAGGATAAATAAGGTCTTATAAAATGGATCTTATTTTTTTATTTTATGTTTGACATTCTGAGACTCTTTGTTATTTTTGTGTATTTATATTTGAGAGTCCCCAATCCATTCTAAAAATTGTGATATGAGGAATTAAATTATTTGGAGATATAATTAATTTTAAAATATATAATGCAATCAAAGTATAGCAACTGATGGCTCTACTCAAAGAAAATAACAAGGTAGTTTATCAAATAAAGGTTATGAAAGACACTGCCAACAGGATTCATGTTAATAGGAGAACAGAGAGAATAAGGGCAGAATTCAGGATGACTCTTTTACTTAATTCTACCAAGTTACTATGGTTAAAATTTGCTTATAACTTTGATAAAGATTGGCTTGGGAAATCAGAAAAACTGTCTCTTAAGCATTTTCTATCCAACTGCCCTGAACTGTTTGAACTGACCAACTCTGGTGACTTATCCATCCTGTAAGTATATACTAAATGCTTTGCAAGTAACAAACCCTTAACTCTACAATCAGAAGTATCAAATGGATTATGTACTTTTCCAAAGGTGGATTGTGGGTCAGAACTTAGAACTATAACAAAAGTTATCCATCATGCCCCTGTTTCCTAACATAACATGGATTAATAAACATTGATCAATAATCCAGTGATTTGCTACCTCCATGAGACACACCTCACCATCAATAATCAAAAACACTTAGGGTAAAAGGAGAGGAAAATATATTTTAAGAAAATGGAACCAAAAAACAAATAGCTCTAGTTATTAAAGAATATGCCAAAATGGACTTCAAACTGAAACTAGCCAGAAGATATAGAGGTCACTTCATACTTGTTTAAAGAGGACTGCACAGGGGCTGGAGGGATGGCCTAGTGGTTAAGAGTGCCGACCGCGCTTGCAGAGGGGATCTAAGGCCCCACAAAAGGTAAAGGCTCCTTGCCTCTAAACTGGGATATCTGCAAGAAGAGAGGCGATAAGGCCCTGCTGCTGAAGACCTGACGTTAACATGGGAAAGATGCATTGAGACCACACATGCAAGTGTACAGATGGCCTCTGGAATACCAGAGAGTGTTACCAAAGGCCACTAAACCAATAAAGCAAATACAGGTCTCCTTGAGTCAAGCAAGACTCCACCGTCAACACCAGCTACACCTCACCTGCCTGGAAATACTGTGCAGCAGAGGCAGCCATATGCCTGTATATCCCAAATCTAATTAGCTATTGGCTCTCTCCTTGGAGGAATAACCCATGGCTGATGCCACAAGCTTACATCCTCTACAGGTTAGGAGATGTCATAAGCCACAGTAAGACCCTGTCATATTTAACAGGAAAAAATGTAATTCATGGATCAACATATCATCTAAACATATGTGTCTATACCAAAGTAACCTACCATAACTATTAATGCTGTTTAAATACCTATATATCTAATTGCTTGTGCTTCATTAGTAGGATCGAAAGGTTATTCCTGGACAAACTGTCAGCCCATGAAAGGAAACAGCCAGAATTGACCAGAATCCAAGACAACAGCTCCAGAGAGAGTGGACTGCTCTGCTTCTCATCCACCTGTGCCCCTTTTCTAAGCCCAGGGAATAATCTGCAGAAGAGGGGGCATGGTAGAATGTAAGGGCTGCTATTGGGGTGAATGGTGAAACTACAGCAATGTAGTCTGGACCCTCATTTGATTAACCTGATTGAACATACAACCCCTCACTCCCCGCTGGAAGGTGGGGCTGTGGGGGTTTAGGCACAACAGCTTGCAAATTGGTTTTACATGAAGGATGCTTGTACTCATGGATTATCACTTACAGCTAAAAAATAGAAAAAAAAACTGAGAGAAATATGCAGGACAGTCATGGCAGAATGCATGATCTCGGTTGGGGTGGGGGTGGGGGGGAAGGTAAAGGGAAATATGCCTGAACTGAATTGGAAAATGATGTATGAAATGCACAAAGCATCAATAAAAAAAATGTTAAAAAAAAAAAGAAAATGGAACCAAAAACAAGTAGCTCTAGTTATTAAAGAATATGCCAAAATGGACTTCAAACTGAAACTAGCCAGAAAATATAGAGGTCACTTCATACTTGTTTAAAGAAGACTGCACAGGGGCTGGAGGGATGGCCTAGTGGTTAAGAGTGCCGACCGCTCTTGCAGAGGACCCGGGTTCGATCCCCAGCACCCACATGGCGGCTGAGAACCGTCTGTGACTCCGGTTTCAGAAGAACTCCAGTTCCAGGGGAATCCGAGACTCTCTTCTGACCTCCGCGGCATCGCACGACACGGGTGTGCAGACCTGCATGCAGACAATACATTAATACACATAAAAAAAAAAAAAAAGAAGAAGAAGACTGCACAAAGAGGTTACCATGGAATAGCACCGAGTTTCATAAAAGAAATTACTAGATCTAAAATCTCATGTTGACTCCAACATAGCGATGGTGGGTGACTTCAGTGCCAAACAGTTACCAATAAATATCATCCACACAAAAACTAAATTAAAGAAACCCTGGAGTTAAATGACATCACAAATCAAATGGAGATAACAGGACTCTACAGAATAATTTACCCAAACATCAGAGTACACTTTCTTCTCAAAAGCCCATGGAACTTTCTCTAAAATTGGCCATAGGTGGTTCTTGAACAAGTTTTATTAACCTGAGCAGTAATTTGAGGCAGAGGGGTTAAAAGCATGGTGCTGTCACTAAGGGAATTACAACCTAGCAGATGAGAGAAATAAATGTAAATAACCAAGACATGGGGCAAAGGATGGGGGTGCCGCAATTGCCTAGAATGTGAAAGATACTGTTTTCAATAGCATGAGACAGATGAGAAAGAAAGAAAAAGGAAGGAAGGGAGGGAGGGAAGAAATGATGAAGGTAAGGAGGGAAGGAAGAGAGAGAGAAGGGGGAAGGAGGGAGGGAAGGAGAGGAAACTGAAGCTAGACAGTACATTCATACACATACAGAAATAAATAAAATTTTTTAAAAAGTTTTGAAAAATTGAAATTTCACTAAAGTACTATAAAGGAAATAATATTTGAGCAAATGTTTAAAGTTGGACAGAATTTCAACAGCAGAAGAGAAAGTACCGTGTAGCACTCACAGCCAGGAGATAAGGGGTGAACAGGCATGGAGAGCAAAGGAACTAAGGGATTTGAGGAGACAGCAAACTTTTCAATTAAGATAGAAAAGCAGTGAACAGTGATTCCTGAAGATAGAAAAGAGAAAACATTTCCTCCATGCAATTTTGTCCTACCCAGCCCAGCTTCGTAAACTTAAACTTCATGAGGGCTGTGACCTCACTTGGGGTAATGTAACTCCGGTAGGACTGGTTTAAAAAAAATGGCAACAGTAAAAGCTTCTCAATATGTAACAATAAACATTAATTTAAAATAAGAAACATAACGAATTCAAGGTCTACATTGATTCTGGCCCAATACCCACACTCCCCACTCCACATGGCAACACAATTGCTCCACTAACCGATGTCGTAAAAACCTCCACTATGATTCCAGACTAGTGTATGTTATGAATTATTGTAATTTTTAAATGTACATACACATTTTTCTGGTTTTACAGAAGCATAATGTTTTAATTATGGACAACAAAGACAATATTTTCCTCAGCATCTATCAAATTAGTGTATCTTTAGATTGTATTTTTCTTAAATATTTTAGTTGCTGTTGCATTTGCTATTAGAGATGCTGACTTGAGCAGAGTAAAGCATTGTTACGTGCTTAGGATTATCATAGGATTTCTAGTAATTCCTGAAATGGCCCCAAGCGTACTTCTGTACATACTTATACCAAGCAACACTCCCAGCATTGATGATTATAAAATCAGAACAACTAACTCTGAAAAACCAAAGATTCTCTACACTCCTCAGTTTAAGATATTCACCCAAGATTTAATTCTTTGTGTCAAAATACACATTCAGATAGATGAAAACTTCGTTTCTCTTTAATAAATTGTAAAATAAATTATTTTAAAATAAATTTCTTTGTTTTATGTTCAGGCAATGTTTGACTTGTATATGCATTTCATGCATATATATATATATATATATATATAGGCTTCCATGAATATTTCTCAGACAAAAGATGCTGTAAGTAGGAAAGGTTGAAGCAGCCCTGTTCTCTAGCACTGGCTGCTTGTCTACTGTGGCCCCTTCCACTGTTTGAGCTCCTTGTTGATCTATTGTGTAGATCTGTGTCAGTAGCTAAAAAAGGGAAATAATGAAGTCACTTTTCTAATATCACTTCATTTTCCATATGGAGAGCTGATGCTAAAAAGAAACAAGAAGCCCAGCCAGCATCACTGTTCCAGTCTCCTTTCTATTGCCAAATATCCTGACAAAAAGCAGCTTAGTGAAGACACATTTATTTGGCTCTCATTTCCAAGCTACAGTCCATTATTGTGGAAGACAGGCACTTTCAAGTATCACTTTCACAGTCAAGAGGAAAGAAAGCATAAATCCAAGGATCCTGGTTAGTTTAGTGCTCAGTTCTCTTTAATCTTACACGGTCCAGGGCCCAGCCATGCAGTAGTGCTGCCCACATTTGAGGTAGGTTTTCTCATCTCTATTAATAATCAAGACAATCCCCTACAGACATGCTCCCAGACCAACTTGCTCTAGACAATGCTTCATCACAACTCTTTTCTCAGGTGATTCTAGATTGTGTCAAATTGAAGGTTAAACCTAACCAGAACTCATATAACTATTAAATCGTAGGACAGGACTAGAATCAAAGCTTTAGCTCTTTCGGTTTACTACCTACTTGTAGTGAAATGCTAATATCTCAGGACCAACTGGCAGTGTACAGAAAAATGGTTAAGTTACAGAGTGAACATAATGCTCTTCCCGGAATACACAGATTTAACTCATTAGAAGTAAATGAAACTATATTTTTCTGTTAAAACAAAAAGCACAAATTGTTTAAGATAAAACTATGAGTAGCTGCATTAGCTAGTTTAGAGTCCTAGGATATATTATTATCCTCCCCAGCAACAGAAGTAGTTGAATGGAACATTTTAAGATGCACTTTATGCTGGGTGTGGTGGTGTTCGCCATTAATCCCAGCACTCGGGAGGCAGACACAGGTGGATATCTGTGGGTATAAGGTGAGCCTGGTCTACATAGAGAGTTTCAAGACAGCTGGGGTTACAAGGAAACCTTGTCTCAAAAAAATAAAAATAAAAAAGAAGCATTTTACTATATATGAATTTTGGGGGGGAAGATAGTTATTGGTAACTTTTGCAGGTCCCTTAAATGTCACTTTCAGTGGTTGGATACAATTTTTATTAATTAATTAATTAATTATTTAATATTTTTGTACAATTTTATGTTACTAATCAAATCTAGACCTGTGATATAATTTAACAAATAATTATAATTATTTAATGTTTTAAACTGAGAAATGAAATTATTGGACACAATTTAATTGTGTGTGCACATACACGGGTGTCACAGCATGCATGTGGCTACAAGACAACTTGCAGGGCATGGAACCAGGTTTCAGCCTTGCAGGCGAGCATCTTTACCTGCTGAGCCACCTCAGCAGCCCACAATTTATATTTTAAATGACTTATTTCGATGCCCCTATTCTTTATTTTAAATGTGATGTGAGATTTCTTTTAATCTTTGTTGTTGACACTGTAGCCCTGAAATCAAGTTGTTTAGTGAATTTTAAAAATTTGTCCCAGTTGGCAGGTTCTCTGAACTTCTGTAGGATTAGACCTGAGACCTATGCTTCAAAGTAGCACACCATCTCCAAAGATTTCTCCTACTCAAATGGGAGAAAATAAAACATTCCACGGAAGACAGACCTGTTGAACAGGGCTTTTAAAAGTTCGGGGGAAGCTTTCTTACACAGTCAAGAGGCCTTGAGAATAGATAATCCAGACTCCCCTGGGAAAAACCAACAGTGGCACATGGGTCCAATTGCTTGTCCAGCACAATGTCCACACTTTTTGGGTTAAATTACAGAATTTTTTTAAAGGCTCTCTTGCCGTATTTAGGAAATCTTTCAAATCAACAGTCTGCATTCCTTCAAAGTCAAGACAAAAGAAATGCAAAATACCATCCAGCATTTCCTTATTATTTGTATAAGGTGACAACAATACTTTCTTCAAGAAATCAAGCAGAAAAAATATCTACTTGTACAAGTGTGAAGCAGGCCTTCTGCCTCCTGGATCACTGATCTGTATTTTCTCAGGATGCAAGGACATTATCAAGAAGTTCTGGCTAGGCTGACTCCTTTTGTTTTAAAAATATTACAGTATTTGTGGTGCTGGAAAGGTGCTTCAGTGGTTAAGAGCACTCGCTGCTCTTGCAGAGGACCCAAGTTCTAATGCTGTACCTAGTGACTTGCAACCCCAGTAACTCCAGCTCTAGGAGATCTGATGTCCTTTTCTGTACTCAATGCTCACCTGCACTCATGTGTTCATACCTACACAGACATACACATATATGTGTAATTGAATAATAGTAAATCTTTAAATTTTTTTACAATATTTCAATCTGTTGTTGTAATTGCATTATAATATAGGATATCAAGTAATAATCAATAGCTTTCATGGCTAGGTTGATGTTTAAAAATAATCTTGTTTTATAATTGAAACAAAATATAAATGTGACTTACCACAGAGAATCAGAGTCTGAAATGTTAACTGTGAAAAAGTAAAATTTGGGCTAAGGAGATGATGGATCAGTGTGTAAAAGTGCTTGGTGTGCAAACATGAGGACCCAAGTTCAAATCCCCGGAACCCACATAGAAAGCAAAATGTGGCTGCTCATATACCTGCAACTAGTGCTCAGCAGGGAGGATGGTAGGACAGGAGGATTTCTGAGGCTTGCTGCTACCACCCTAGCTCCATATTCAGTGAGAGACCATATATCAAAGGAATCAGGGGGAGAATCGGTGAGCAGGACACCATTTCTGGCCTCTGTAGGCATGGGTGCATGTACACATATATAACACACATACAGTGGACACACAGGTAAATCTGAGAGCTCATCCATACAAATGGAAATCAAAGATTGTGACTAGAGTACAAGTATATAAGAGCCCATCCTTCCCATCAATTGCTTTTGAAGAGAGAGAACAGAGTGCATCAGCCTCATGGAGGAGGTCCGTTCCCTAAACTCGAGCTGACTTTCCATCCATGGATGCTTTTAACTTTATTTTTAAAAATCCCCAAATCCTGTGTCTTTTAATGTTCAATTCTCATATATTTTGTGATGCTTTCTTATTAAGGCTATTGTTTCAAAATGAGGCCCAGAGATTCCTGATGTCAGCAAATATCTTGGTGAATATACTTTTGCTTTGGGGCAACTATAACTTAATATTCATAAGTCTTGGAATTGCAGAAGCAGAAAGTGAAAAGAATCATTGTGATTCTCAGGCTTTAGGTACTGGGGCTAAATAGCTGATGTGAACAACTTATCAAGGCACTGGCAACATTATTAAAGTATCATGTAAAAGCCAAGATTGCTCTGAGTTTCAAAAATTCGGGGAAAGCAAAACTCCAGTACTAGTTGACATTTCAATAAAATATGGCTAAGAAGAAAATGCCTTGTTATTGGGAGAGCTTGATGGGCCAGCTCTGAGGAAAATAATAAAACAGAAATGAAGCAGTAACATACAAATATATCCCAGTGACAACACGTGGAAAATAAGTTAGGGACATTGTGAGAAAATACAGAATGAAGTAATTTTATGAAATGTTTAAAGGAGAAAGTTCAGTGAGGCTCTGAACGTGTTAGCACATCTCCTCACCTTTACTTCATTGCTATCTGTAGTACTCACTGAAATCATTTTAAGAAACCAACAAATTTTCAAAGTTTTTTTTATTTCATGAAAATAATTTTAGACAGTATACAGCACAGAATACAACATAAATAATTAAGGCTATGGCATGGGTAACTCTGGGAAGCTGTCAGTGCCATGTTGAGGAAAGAGCCAGGAGCATATAAAGGCCAGCCGTGGAGCTGGCTGGAGCTCCCCATTCTGTCATCATGGGCAGAGGTCACCAACTTTATGCTGGGACTCTAGACAGCCACGAGGAAAAAGGGAATCTCTGCTCAGCCGGTGACATTTTGTTCCAGTTCACTCTGTGAGCAAGCCTAAATAGACTCTCTAGTTTCCCTAAAACAAAGATTGGAGACTCTGTTCCTTGATTTCCCTGGGCACACGGTAGCAGCAAATGTGGAACACCCAGATTCCTGGGTATCTACCAGTAGGAATCTTTGCTATAGGTCTAAAAGAGTTACTTGTGTGATTCACTCAAAAAAGTAAAAGTGAATTGTATGGAAACATAGAAAAATGTATACAGAAAGATATATGGAAAAAATACACAAGTGAGATATCTCTGGAAAGAAAAAACTAGTATCTAAAGAAAATTCCTCTAGAAAACTATTTTCTATAGTATGGAATCAAAGTATTAATTTTAATGAAAGAAGAATATTAAGAAAAATATAGTAAAACAGCAGAGTTGAACAGAAACTAACAGAATTAAGAAAGCAGTACTATCTCAGAACTAATAAGTTATAGCTGTACACAGTTTATAACTTATATACATAAGTATATATGCAATGATAACAATTAAATAAGAGGTCGTGAAATTGAGAGGAAGTGATGTTGTGTGGAAGGAGTCAGATGGAAGAAAGGGAGGGATAGAAATAATGTAAATACAATATCATATATGAAATTCTCAGACTTAAAATCTTAATGAAAAATACCTCCGACTCATGATAATTGATTGGAGACGCTGTGGTAAAAGTTGAATGTCATATGTCAACACTGGAAGATAGCGATGCAATAACTACGAAGCGGGAAGATGAAGAAGGCAAGACTCAAAACCACCGTCATCCCATTGCTCATCAGGGACAAAACTTGATGGATGAAACATAGCAGACGAGGTTCTTGAATAAAAACAAAATCAAAATCGAGTTAGTAAAACAAACATCTGAATTTATCTTGTCCCCAGAACTGAGAAACAATAATTTAAAATCTCAGAATATGCCTTGATTTCACTATAACCAAAAGAAGCAAAAATATAGACAGTTTGTGTTGTTAATGGATAAAGTATGTGGCAATACGGCTTACAGCACCTGGGGGAATTGATAATCTGTAGAACAGCTGTTAGGTTATCCTGACAAATCACTTTAATTGATGAAGAGAAAGTTCTGTTTAGCATGTATCTAAAATATTTTCCTGTATGGAAGTTATCAGCCTAGGGTAAGGCAAGGCACATGGACACTAGTTCCCTAGTAAAGGAGAATGAGGAAGGAAGTGTGGGAGGCTAACTTCCCATCCTTTGGCAGACCTCACCTTATAAAAGAAACAAAGTCAAGTCACAGCTGAAATTTATATTTTCTACTTTTGGTGTCTTTCCTCACATTTGTCTTAGCCATCAGCAGATCATTTGGAAGCTTCAGCAGTGTGATTAAAAAAAGTCTTATCTAGAACTCAGAATTCCCAGTAGCTCCATTTCTGTTTTTAAATTTTCTTAAATTTAAAATCAAGATCTACCTCAGATGTTTAGATTTTGATTAAATGTGCCTGGCAATTGATTGTTTAATTTTTACTTTGTTCTTTTCTTTTTGAATAAATAATTCATATTAAAATATATCATTTAAAATATTTAGGCCGGAGCTGTGGTGGCGCACGCCTTTAATCCTAGCACTTGGGAGGCAGAGGCAGGCGGATCTTTGTGAGTTCAAGGCCAGCCTAGTCTACAGAGTGAGTTCCAGGCCAGCTGGGGCTACAGGGAGACCCTGTCTCGAAAAGACCAAAAAAACCCCAAAAACAACAAAAAAAATATTTAGGCCGGGAGTGGTGGCACACACCTTTAACCCTAGCACTTGGGAGGCAGAGGCAGGCAGATCTTTGTGAGTTCAAGGCCGGCCTGGTCTAGAGAGTGAGTTCCAGGACAGCTGGGGCTACAGGGAGACCCTGTCTCAAAAAGACCAAAAAGAAAAAACAAAACAAAACAAAACAACAACAACAACAAAAAATATTTACATTGCCCAAACACTCCTAGGTGTAGAAAGTGGCCTGAAACGTGGACCACCTAGCAGGGCTCACACCCTTAAAAAGACAGGCTCATCCTGTTCCAGGAGCTATCAAATGCCAACATCTCCTTAGTGAGGGGTGTGTCTTCATGCCCTTCTCCTGGCTTTGTGATGGGATTACCTCTGGCTTGAGTAAGACTTGGGCATGCCGACACAATTTCTGTGAATTCATATGTGCAAGTGCTCTGCTGTCTAGAAAACTGCTTCCTTGTGTTCATCCAACACCTTTAGAAAGGTAGTTCTTGCAACCTTTCTGTCCCTCTTTGGAGAAGATCACTAAGCCTTAGTGGGAGAGGCGTGATATAGATGTCCCATTTAGGGCTGAGAAGTCCACAAATATTGGACTTGAGGAGGGAAAGAAACAACACAAATTTGGGTGGGTAGGGAAGTGAAAGTGGATCCGGGAAAAGTTGGGGAGGGGAAGAATATGATCAAAATATAAGGTATGAAGTTCTCACAGAGCAAATGAATAAAAATATTTTTCAAAATGAAACTTAAACAAAATAACTAATTTATGAGAAAATTGAATGAAAATAATTCAAATGCAAAACTACAGGTTTATTAAAGAAGAATCAATACCTCAATGTAATATAGGAGGAAAGGAATATTTGCATTTTATGCCTAGAGCAACATCATCCAAATATAGCCCTCCATGCTCATTTTGGCACCTGGATTTGAACAACATAGCAAAACCCAGCCCCAATACTCAGATCCCCCCCCCCCTTCTTCAAGCGTAGGATTGGCCTCTGAACTTGGCCTCCTTCCCAGAACACCAGTGTCTTTCTTCACCTGGCCCCAGCATTTCCACATACTGTCACATGGGGTAGACAGGTGATTCCCATTCTGTCATCTCAAATCCAGGCTTCAATGCTGTCCTCTTCATGCCTGGCCTACAGAAAAGAGACAAACTTAAGGAGATAGAGATTCCCCTCTGAAGGATGGATGTACTAAGCCCTTGACCCAGGGTGCTTCTGGGTAATGGAAGAATTAGGTACATCCCTGCCTTATCACCTGATGATGTAATGTTCACCTTGAAGCTTTTGCATTTACAAAACACTGAAAAATTTAAATCCATGGAACTATACAATCTGGTTTGATTTTCAAAGATAATTCTGGTGGGCATGTAGATGATGGTTTGAGGAGGAACAAGAGTGCATTTAGGAAGGTCACTGAGAAAGCTATTGCCATGGCCTGAAAGAAAGTGTAGTTTGAGAAAACATGATGACTGAGGATATCCAGGAGGAGGAACTATTGGAGATATTTATTGCAAGATTGTAGGGAAATTAAATGACAGAGTGATCGTCCTAATTAGATTTAGCTGCCAACCTACCACAGTCTAAAACCATCTGAGAGTATTTCAATTGAGAGATTGCCAAAATCAGATTGACCTGTGACCATGTCTGTGAAGGATTGTCTTGATAAATGATTAATGTGGGAGGGCCCAAATCTACTGTGGGCAACAGCATCACTACCAGGTGTCCCTAGCCTGTATAAGAAAGCTAGCTGGCCATGAGGCTGTGAGTGAGACAGAGAACAATCCAGAATGCAATATTCCTCCATGGATCTGACCTCGAGTTCCTGTCCTTTCCTCCCCAAGCTGCTTTTCATCCAAATGTTTTATTACAGAAACAGAAGGAAATGGACAGGTAGAAACAGAGACGAGTGAACACAGCTGATAGATTTGTTTGGTTGTTGTTGTTGTTGTTGTTGTTGTTGCTTTGCTTTGAGCTACTGAATGGATGGGGTAATATTTCCTAAAAGGACCAGTTCAGTGAGGGGTTAAATCAAGAATTCTTTTTTAGATAGAACATGTTTGAACTGACTTTTAGCTATTCAAATGCAGTTACTAAATGGGTGGAAATATGAGACTGAATGAACTGATGAAATTTGATTTAAAATATACATTTGATACTCAACAGCATGTAAATTGCATCTTAAAAGTCTGAAGTCTGGATATTATCACACAGGGACAAAGGAGGGTAGAAATGAAACAAGCCAGGCTAGGCCCCTGGGACACATCTTCATTTAGAGTTTAGTTGGAAGAGTGACAACCAGATACAGTGTGTGATCCTTCAAAAGGGAGAAGGAGGGCAAGGAGAGATGACAGTGCACTGTTAAGAGCAGTGGTTGCTCTTGCAGAGGACCTGGGTTTGGTTCCCAGCACCCACACAGCAGCTAACAACCATCTATAATTCCAGTTTCAGGGATCCAATGCCTTCTTTTGGCTCATGTGGGCATTTCATTAGTGCTGTCTTTACACACATGCAGGTAAAACACTCATACAAGTAAAAATGTTAAAAAAGTTCCTTTAAAATGAACTTCCTTTAAAAAAGAAAAAAAAAACCATGGAAACAGCCATGCTTAAATGGTTTCTAGATCCAATAAAATGATCACTTGTAAGAGTACGTTGGTGGGGATGGACAGATGGTCTAGCAGTTAAGAGCGCCGACTGCTCTTGCAGAGGACCTGGGTTCGATCCCCAGCACCCACATGGCGGCTGAGAACCGTCTTTAACTCCAGTTCCAGGGGAATCCGGCACCCTCTTCTGACCTCCGTGGCATTGCATGACACAGGTACACAGACCTACATGCAGACAGTACATTCATACACATAAATAAATGAATAAATAAAAAAATTCAAAAAAGAGTACATTGGTACCAAAAATCTGGAGACAATAAATGGAAATTGTTTTAAACCCAGAAATTTGTGCTAACTAGTTGCCAAACAACAAAAAATAATTTAAATAGCTAACCTGAGATTGGTAATGCAGAACACTATGGAAGAAAGTAGACTTGTAACTGTGGTTGAAAATCCAACCAAGATATGTAATCACCAATTCAAAGTAAGATCTGACATTCCACTTGTGACATGACAACTTTCGACTTCATGCATGGAGGTATTAGATATCCCTATGGTCAAATCAGGGCTATTTGGAGTATGAAATAAAAGTATTTTCTTGGGTAGTGATTGTAATAATGTATAAAGAAATCTAGGTTAGAGAAAATTAAGATCAAATTTGGGATGGACATGATAGAAAGGAATAAAGTTACTATCATTCCCAGTAAAGCATGAAAACATTGTCAGAAAGACTTATGTCAGGGGTTTGTCTGAACATAGTACTGGTGGTTACTTGAAAACAAGGTGTTTCAGTACAAGTATAAAGAAAAAGGATTCAGGCTTTATCTATGGCACATTACCAAGAATGAATACTTAAATACAAAAAGGACAGATAGACACAATAGTCTCCTCACTGAATATTCAGTACAAAGATCAGCAGCTGTTAGTCCCAAGGAATGGCAGCACATATACAGTATCTTGATGGCAGAAGTTTGAAAGAAGATAAATGGCTCAGAGGCAGCAATAAAGAACAAGAACACACACTTCCTGTGCTGATTAATTGTGATTGTGCACTTGATTAGACTGAAAGACACCTAGAAGATTAATAAACACCCCTGGGTTTGTCTTTGACGGTCATTTGAGAGACAATTAGATCAAGATGCTGTGACTTAATGGTTTAATCTACTAAAGGCCTCAAAATCTGAGTACTGGAAGTTGGTAGAACTGGTTATAACTTTAAAGAATGCATCTTGACTCTGACCTCTTCCAGTATTCCTCTCCTTTCTTCCTGACTGCATGAGGTAAAAAGTTTCCCTCTACCATGTCTTTCTCCCAGGATATGAATCATATTAATGGAATCAGCTGATCATGGATGAAACCTCTGAAGCCGGAAGTCAAAATGAAGCTTCCTCGCTTGTGTTCTTTCTGGTTTAGGGCATAGCAATGAAAAGTCTGACTAGAACACGTGCTCTCTGAAAGTCTAGGGAGTTGAGAGAAACAGCTTGGTCCACTAAAACTGTTATAGAGGAGCAGCAGCTATGTCCTGCTTACCTTCAGTTATCAACTGACAACCCTGGGAGGAGGAACTCTTAATTGAGAAATGGCTTCTATCAGATTGGCCTATGAGCTTGTCTGTGGTGAATTTTCTAATTGCTTGTTGGTGGGAGGATTCAACCCTCTGTGCGTGGTACCACCTCTGGGGCAGGTGAATCTGGGTTATATAAGAAAGCAGGTTGGGGAGCTGGAGAGATGGCCTAGCGGTTAAGAACACCGACTGCTCTTGCAGAGAACCCGGGTTCGATCCCCAGCACCCACATGGCGGCTAAGAACCGTCTGTAACTCCAATTCCAGGAGAACTCCAGTTCCAGGGGAATCAGAGACCCTCTTCTGACCTCCGCGGCGTTGCACGACATGGGTGCACAGACCTACATGCAGACAGTACATTCATACACATACAAAAATAAATAAATTTTTTTAAAAAGTACTCTTAAAAAAAAAAAGAAAAAAGAAAGCAGGTTGAACACAGGGCAGAGGAGCAAGCCAGTAAGCAGTGTTCCTCTGTGGTGTGTTCTACCTCTGGGTACCTGCCTTCAGTGCTTGCCCCAGTTCCCCTCAATGATGGACTGTGGTGTGTAAGTATAAGTTAAATAAACCCTTTCATCCCCACATTGGTTTTAATCAGTTTTTTTAGCACAGCAATGCAAAAGTAAAGTAGAACAGCATTCAATGGAATGTCAGGTTTTATTTACTGTAGGAGAAGGGAACATTCAGTGGAGAAACTAAAATTATAAGAGAGATTATTGAGTCCAGATCTCAAGTCTCAGAAGGCACAAAGGTTTGAGAATGGGAGTGTCAGACTGAAGAATTAGTAGTCGTGGCAAGCATGATGGGAATGAGCAATAAAGATGACAAGTAGGGTGGGAAGTCTAGACTTCTGTAGGTAATGGTAGTAGCCCAGAATATGAATCTTTCAAGTTATTTTCCCCATTGTGTACCATGATGGGTTAAATTCCTATTTCAAAGAGATAGGAGAATATTGACAAAGAATGGATCCTGTACCAGTTTACCATACAGCGGTAATTATTTCATAAAAACATTGATGGGTTGTCTCTTTGTCATTTTGCCAACAAAGAAATGAATTGATTATATATTTGAGAATTTGAATAGGAATCATGGGACTATTCAAACACAGTCTCTGGGATGAGGTCCACACTGCGTGTCAACCTAGTTGTCAGGATTCATCTTTCTATAACAGGGACTGTGACAGCAGATATGCATTGGTCAGAGAAGTCTGTTTCATGATTTACATTGCTGTTACTGTTCTTCTAGCCCTTATATATTTAATGTTATCTTTCAAGTTCATTTACATATTATTTAAAATTAATACCTAATAATATTTTTAATTTTTTTTATTTCTTTTTTTAATTTTATTTATTTCTGTATGTGTATGAATGTATTGTCTGCATGTAGGTTTGTGCACCCGTGTCATGCAATGCTACGGAGGTCAGAAGAGGGTCTTGGATTCCCTTGGAACTGGAGTTCTCCTGGAATTGGAGTTTCAGATGGTTCTTAGCCGCCATGTGGGTGCTGGGGATTGAACCTGGGTCCTCTGCAAGAGCAGTCGGTGCTCTTAACCGCTAGGCTATCTCTCCAGCCCCCAATGCCTAATAATTTTTAAATATTTTTATGTTTATTTTTTAGGTATATGAGTGTATTTCCTGCATGTATGTAAGTGTACCCATGTTGTGCAATCCCCATGGAGGATCAGAAAAGAGGATGTCAGATCCCATGGAACTGGAGTTATGGATGGATGCGAGTCACAAAGTGGGTGCTGGGAACCAAACCTAGGTCCTCTGTAAGAACATTCAGTGCTTCTTAACTTCTGAACCATCTCTCCAACCCCTATAATGTTTAATATAAATTGTATAAATTTAAGGTACACAACATGACATTTTGATACACATATGCATAGTGAAATGATGTACAGACCTCCCAAGTTAGCTGCTATCTCTATGCCTGAATCAAATATTGCTCTATATTTACACTCCCATGACTAATTCTTGATTTCCTCCTCACACCCAAAACCTTCATCTGCACCTGTTCCATCCTACAGTGTGAGGTCATTCAACTATGCACAAAAGATTGACTCAGAAAGAGAGACACATTTGAGTTTAAACCTTTTTTAATGTTTTCCTATTTTAAAAGTATATTTTCTGTCTCTATCAGTAATTTTCATATCTTTTCTAAGCGTAACTTGACATGATAATTGTTTGAATTTAAGATCATATTGTTAAAGCATAGTTACTAGTAAGCAAAACAATATCACAATTTTCAAATAGGATACAATCTTAACCAAACATTGAAATACCTAAAAAGGAAAAAGGGGTTCATATCATTAACAGGGGTCCACAGATGCTTACTTTTCCCAATTGTCTCTCTACACTGAATCAAATTTGGTGATATAAGTAAACATTTAATCCAACATGGTTTAAGCTTCTTCAAGGTAAAGAAAAAAAATAGCAGTTTTTTTCTCTTGAAGAGTAAAGAACTAACATATGTTGTTATGGTAACCAGAGTTGTAAAACACTTAGAGAAAGGGAGTTCTTCAAAAGTTGCCATAATCAAACATGAACAATGCCATTTGTTTGAAATGCACTCATTGTTGCATGATTATAATTGTACCCAGAATGCTCCAAATGACATCTAGAATGGCTTCCTCAAAGACTTTTAAAAGATTAGGGAGCCAAATATTTATTGCTTGATTAGGAGAATTATTCTGTTATTGTTAAAATTGTATTTTGAAATTAGCTTACTAATTAGTGAATTTGCATAGGCTTTTTCATTGATCCTTTGATTAACCCACTCACTACCAGAATTACCCTGCATGGTGGACAATGACAGTCCTGGAAGATAAATTCTATACAAGGCTTGGATAACATCCCCATGCGTTATCCCAAGAGGAGCCCAGACAGCTCCAAAACAACACAGGCTGGTGGCATTGCCCTCAGCGAACCACCATAACTACATTAACAAGCCCTTGTTACTGACAAAACCACAGACTTTGACTGCAGGATGTAGAGAAATCAGTCTCAAACTGGCCTGAAAACTTCCTCCTTGATAACTAACTTTCATAGTTCCAGAAAGTACTATTAAGCCTACTGGGGGAGTAAAGACCCAGTGGTCTTCCCCAGTGCTAGGCCCTGCATGCTGTAAAAATGACCTGCCAGGCCAGATATGATTCCTGATCCAATGCTGGCATAACTACTGCAGGTGAGCTATCCACTTCCCAACTGAATCTGAAGCTTGGTTCCCAGGACAGAATTTCATGTCTGGTCTTGTAATCCTGGTCAAATACAAATGGCTTAGGGAGGTCATAGGCCTCAGGGTAGAACCTGCTGTTGTTATTTTGCTAAATTACCATCCTGTCAAATTGCCTTCTAAATATTTATGCTTATACCCATAGACATGAGCTACTCTCAACCTTGATCAGGGAAGTTTCTTTGTGCAATCACCAGCAGTCAATGAACAACTGGTCAAAATGCTGAGATAAAGGACTGAATGCTCATCAGAAATGGGTAGCAGATCCCGATCTTAGCAGACCTATTGGCAGCTGTTTACTGCTGGGTGAGGAAGAGCTGATACTCTTAGAGAGAGGGACTCCGGATGTGCTGACTGGACTTCAATGGATGACACTGCACTAAGGAATGTCCCGGGTTGCTAACTTGACACAATGGGCCTTTGCACAAATGAAAGAGTATGCGACTTGGCGCCGGGGGTGGGGGGTGGGCGGGGTCAGGGGGGGGGGTGGTCGGGGCGGGGGGTGGGCCGGGGTGGGGGGCAGGGTGGGGCGTGGGGGGATGGGGGGGGGCTGGGGGGCGGTCGCGGGCGGGGGTGGGCGGTGGGGGTGGTGGTGGAGGGGGGGTGGGGGTGTGGGGGGGGGGGTGGGGGGTGGGAGGGGGTAGGGGTGTGGGGTGGGGGGGTGGGGGGGTGGGGGGGTGGGGGGGGTGGGGGGGTGGGGGTGTGGGGGTGGGGGGGTGGGGGGGTGGGGGTGGGGGGGTGGGGGGAGTGGGGGGGTGGGGGTGGTGGGGGGTGGGGGTGGGGGGGTGGGGGGTGGGGGGGTGGGGGGGTAGGGGGGTGGGGGGGGGTGGGGGGGTGGGGGGGGCGGTGGTGGGGGGGGTGGGGGGGTGGGGGGGTGGTGGGGGGGGTGGGGGGGGGGGGTGGGGGGGGTGGGGGGGTGGGGGGGTGGGGGGGGGTGGGGGGGTGGCGGGTGGTAGGGGGTGGGGGGGTGGGGGGAGCGGGCGCACCGTGGAAGGGTGTCAATGGGGAAGGAATTATAAAGGGAATTAAGATTAACTGAGATATTCTATATGAAATTCACAAAAATTCAATTTAAAAATGAAAATTTAATTAAAAAGCAAAACAAAACAAATGAGAAACAGGATGGAGAGATGGCTTAGCAGTTAGGAGCACTGACGGCGGGCACCGGCTGCTTTTCCAGAGGACCCGGATTTGTTTACCAGCACTCACATGGCAACTAAAAGTCACCTGTAACTCCAGCTCTGGGGGTTTTGATTCCATCTTCTGACCTCCATGGACATTCCATGACATGGGTTCACTTACATACATGCAGGCCATACACTCATACACATAAAATAATAATAATAATAATAATAATAATAAAACAATAATAAATTAGTATTAAAAAAGGAAAAGACATGAAGTTAGGATGAAGTCGAGAGGAAGACATTTTGGGGGAATATAAAGAAAACTGGAAGGGAAAATATGGAGTAGATATAATAATATTTCTTTGTATACATGTATGAAATTGTCAAATATATAGAGGAACTTTAATTTTAGCATTTGACTGGGTTTAGTATATTAAAATTTATTTAATAAATGTATATGATCTAAAATATTTTTACCAAGAAAATGTATGCACCACTTACAACTAGGAAAGGGTCTATAACATACTCATCAGCTAACTATACTTATTTATTAGAGTTTGAACATAGGGGAAAATAAATATTTTATATGCCTCTTATTTATAGAGACATATATAAATGTATAAATATTTATGTCTGCTTGATATCACAAATACATGATATAATTTATACAGAAATTATAACTCATTTGTCACATTACACATGGATGCTAATATTTACTTGTCAATTAATTCTTTTCTACTTACAAAAGTCATATTCTAGTCTTGTAACCCTGACATTTAGGGTGTTCTTTCTTTAATATATGTGAAATTGAAAAAATATTTTTATGCATATGCATGTATTGCCTGCGTGTAGGTAGGTACACCCATGTTTTGCAGTGCCCACAGAGACCAGAAGAGGGCATTGGATCATCTGGAACTGGACTTAAGGATGGTAATTAGCTGCCATGTGGGTGCTAGGATTGGAAACTGGGTCCTCTGTAAGAGCAACCAGTGCTCTTAACTGCTGAACCATCTCTCCACCTCCCAATCAATATATATGAAAGTTTTAACTACAAAGTAGAAACAATATCACTAAGTCATTTCAAGTCACAATAGAAACATTTATACTCATCTCTGATTTTCTTTTTGCCACAAAACACATAAAAATAAATATCCCAGAGGAGTATAGTAATTCTTATCTATGCACATGATTCTTTTCCAAGCACTGGTTATAGTTTCTAAATCCGTGGAGATTCTAGCTCCACAGATGTCAGCTGGTTTCCCAGCATTAAGTTTAAGTTTCATGGGTGGCTCTCTGTAGCATCAAACTGCTTGAGATTTTTTTAGAATAAAGTGTAAGAAAGGAATAAACTTTTCAAAGATTAAACATTGCAGAGAAGTCTGAAATAGCAACATGAGACATTTTGAATCTTGCACGGGACCTTTATTGTTTCTGAATTGTAGCAATACTCTAAAGAAGCATCAGAAGCTGACTTGATTAAAGAGTATCATCTTTCTAACAGGGTTTGTCCACAACATTCGGATGGAAGATGACGGCTCTGAGATCAGAAAAGAAGCAGGTGTGGGTCCTGCCAAATTGGGCCTGCCTTGCTGTTTTGACCCCCTAATTTATTTTGAATTTAGCAAAATGTTTTCAAATCTTATGAGCTCAAATTTGACTATTCAGTTTCATATGTTAGAGAATCCAAAATGTGGGCTGTAGGCGATCTGCTTTTCCCCTGAGATCAGACCAGGCCCCTGTGAATAAAGCTGTTTTTTTCCAGGATCATACAATGTCCATCGCTCCATCTTGGGATGGGAGTTGTCATGATCAGGGGTCTTGTATGCACCTTCCTTGCCCACAGAGAGCAGAAGAGGGGGAGGGCACTGGATCTCTTTCTGAACCTACAATCTATTCAGTAGTACTAGATTCAAAAACCTAAAAAAAAAACTATATCTGTGACCTACATTCACCTGGGACTGGCCCCTCTTCACTGTCTGTTTTTCTTCTTCACTAACTGACTCCCTTGACTGTTTCAAGATTCAGCTCCAAATCCCTCCTCTCATATCAGGATGACTAAGCTAATACAATTGTTCATTTTGTAGATTTCTCTAAGTCAGCTTTTTCTGAAGTGAGATGCTTATGATATCCTCTCAAAAACATTTGTAGGTGCTGAGGAGATAGATGGCTCAGTGGGTAAAGCCCAGGCTGTACAAGCACAAGGATCAGGGCTGGATCTAGCACATGAAAATGCTATATGGACATAGAGGCCTGTTTGTAATTCCAGAGCACAGGAAGCAGAGACAGGGGATCCCTGGAGCACATGGAGCAGTTCCACTAACTGCAAACTCTGGATGATCCTCAGTATATAAGGTGGAGAGTAAGGAAGAAAGACACCAGATGTCAATCTGAATACACACACACACACACACACACACACACACACACACACACCTGTGTGCACATACAGCCACACCATAAACATAAGAACACCGGACAGACATACCCACAGAAACAATTGTGTGTTTTTCTCAGTAAAACTCCTGGCACAAAGGTGGTGCTTGTGTAGACAGAGAGGAAGCTAAGAGCAGTAGCGAACGTAAGCTTCAGAAGGACCTGAAGGGTGGGTTCTGTCACTCACCCACCCAGGAGTGAACTCAAAGACAGAGTTCCCGGAATCACATCACAGCCATGGCATATTGGTTAGTATCACAAAGGTAAATGAGAAAAATCAGTCACAGTAGTGACGTCAAGCAGTTTACATGTTAGTACCTAGGACACAATAGGCATCACTAATCATGTAATTTTATCCAGGAAATCAAAAGCAAAGCATTCTTTCTAAGACATTTTAATGGTTCATTCTTTTGTTTATATTCCTTCCTGCCATGAAAATAAAGTAGTCAATTTGCCACAGGTTCTGAGTAAGAAATCACTCAGCTAATAGCTTTTTAACTAACAAAAATGCCAAAGCACCACATTTGATATCAGATGGACCATAGAACTCAGAACCAAGGCACTTCACTTAGAAGTGATGAGCAGAAGAGAGTGGAGGAGAGAAAAAGTCAAGGAAGTATATAACTTCAATTAATGGGAAGGGAATATGTTTGGGTGAAAAAATAAAGTACTAGCACCTTGACCATAGGAATTCCCTCAACATCTACAGTATAGCAAAGGTTGAACAGGGCAGAGCAGGATGCAAGGTGAACACCAGTAATGGTTTTTCCAAGAGATATGTGTTGAATGCTTGCCTATTAAGATTCCTAGGAATATTGCTAGTTTTATTCACTAGGAAAGAGAAATCTTGTAGCACAGAGCTGCCCCCCTTTCTTTTGTCTTACTCGAAAATGTGAAGAGAAAGAGAAATGAAGGAAAAAAAATGGGAGAGGCAGAATCTCACCTGGAGCAGTGACTGTCTAAACAAAGCCTATTTTCTTTTTTTGGATCTGTCCAACCCTGTGACAGCCATGAAAACACTTTTGAGGACAAATGAATGCTTTTAGGGTGGTATTGACAATTCCACAACAATGCTAGCTTCAACAACCACCCTTGCTAGCTCTTGACATCTTAACCGCACACAACGGAGCACCTTACCATTCTAGGGAGTGTTTTACATGCCTGTTGGTTCATTGTTCAAGGAGATGCTCTGGTTAGATGTGTTATTTTTACATTCCAGAAAATAACAGAGTAAGTTAGCAGTTGAAACTTAAGATTTAACATATTCTTTTTCTTTGCAAATAGTCTAACAGCCAGATTTGTGGCTCACACCTGTCATCTCAGCTCTCAGGAAGAGAGGAGGATAGACAGTTTGAAGCCAGCCTAGGTTACGTAGTGAGGCATGTTCAAAAACAAACACACACAACTCCATGCTTAATAGGAAAGAAGTATGACAACCAGAACGAAACATGAGAAATTGAGCGTTTAATTCAGTTTTTTTTTTAAATCCGTTTGCATTTTGGTGTTTTTCCAGCCTTAGATGAGATCTTTTAAAATATTTTTCTTACTAATAGATGTTTCCTCTTAACAATTAAGGTGCTTTTTAATACAATATGATTTCCTTGCTCAATTTTGCTTCTGATCATTATGATGCTGCAAATTTTATAGTCATACCACTAAGCTAGGCACATGAATCCTTTATTCTAAACTTTACTTGCTACTCTGGATATATTGGAAGGGTGATTTTATAGAACTCTATAGGTTTTCTGGGTTTGATCCAATTTCCTTTATTTCTTTTTAAAAACGTTGTATAAATTGTTTATTTCATACTTTGACTAAGAGAGTTTGCGTTTACAAATTTCAACCAACAATAAAGTTCATCTTTATCAGCAACATATATAAATATTTTGCAATAAATATTAACTTTTAAGAAAAGATTAAATTTATGTCACTCAGTTATTGACTTTGCTTTATTATATCCTCTTTCAAAAATTTTATGCAGCTTATCCATTTCCCTTTCCATTGATTTAAAAAATATTGCTTGGCAGGGACGTTTTTAATATTTATATTAGCCTTTTGTTATGTACATTTTGTTCCAAGATTATTAAATTTCTCGATGGTAATTTTCAGTTTCCAAAGTTGGTGTTTGATTTTTAGCAGGCTTTGATGTAATAATAGCACTCACTGAATAATTTCTCTGTGTCATATTCTGTGGTAAGGATTTTTAAGTACAAAAGAGACAAAATTTTGACTATAATCCCATTTAAGTACTCTTATTATGACCATTCAGAAATGAAAAACAAAGAAAAGAGGAAACAGAAGGAAGTGTGTTTAGAATTCAGAAGCCGGTCATGAGATGGAAACTAGAATGAAGGTATGGGCTTCCTGGGAGAGCTGGGACCACAGGCAGAGGAGCTGCAAGGAGTGGGGCCTGGAGGGGACAGTGTCGATTCCAGGAGTATAAACAGGTAGGAATAAGGATGTTGGGGAGTGTGGCTCCTTGTCTTCCAGACTCCTCTTACTAGTGCCCCTTGTAGATCTGAACCAAGCCTAAATATAACAGACACAGGATATTGGAAAACATGACAGCAGGTCGAAGATGCACAGCTGAATAGGGGATTACCAGCTTATCCATAGTGGCATAGCCAAGCCTGCCATGTTCCTCATTGCTAGAGGAGATATTGTACGACAATCTTTAATCATTCTTACTTCATCTTTAATATTTATGTATTAACATTTTCTCTCATTTTGTTGTTTTATAAATATATTATTGTCTATTTACCTAATTCTTTTTAAAATTTAATGTGTGTATGTGTGTGTGTGTGTGTATGTGGTGTGTTCATGAAATTGAACACAAGTGTAGAGATAAAGGACAACTTCAAAGGCCATCTTCAGGATCTTTATCCACCTTCTTTGAAACAGGTCCTCTCAGTAGATTGGCCAACATTTCCAGTTAGGCTAGGCTGGCTGGCCAACAATTCCCCTGCCTCTGCTTCCTCAGTGCTGTGATTTCAAGTGCAAATTCAGCTTTTAAAAATATTTTTATTAAGCCGGGCGTGGTGGCGCACGCCTTTAATCCTAGCACTTGGGAGGCAGAGGCAGGCGGATCTTTGTGAGTTCAAGGCCAGCCTGGTCTACAGAGTGAGTTCCAGGACAGCTGGGACTACAGGGAGACCCTGTCTCGAAAAGACCAAAAAAAATATTTTTATTGATTTGAGAATTTCATACAACATATTTTATTTTTTTTAATATTTTTATTTACTTTTATTATTTGTTTCTGTATGTGTGTGAATGTACTGTCTGCATGCAGGTTTGTGCACCCGTGTCGTGCAATGCCACGGAGGTCAGAAGAGGGTGTTGGTTTCCCCTGGAACTGGAGTTCTCCTGGAATTGGAGTTTCAGACAGTTTTCAGCCACCATGTGGGTGCTGGGGATCGAACCCGGGTCCTCTGTAAGAGTGGTCGGCACTCTTAACCGCTAGGCCATCTCTCCAGCTCCAGATACAACATATTTTAATCATAGGTCCCATCTCACTTTCCACCTTACTACCTCCCTTTGTTATTATTACCTGTTTTAAAAGCCTTTCAAGTTGGATTTTGTTTCCCAAGTGTTCTTGGGTGTGGCTGTATCTCTTGGAGTCTGGTCGAGCTACCAGGCACCACACCACTAAGGAAAACTGGTTCTCCCTTACCCGGCATCTATCAATTGCCAGCAGATCTTCCCATTCAGCTTTTCATGCAGATTCTAGCGATCAGCCTGGAGTCTTCACAGTTGTGAAGAAAATACATTACCCGCTGAGCTATCTATTCAATGTTCTGCCCCTTACTTATACACCATTGATGTAACTATCAACACTGATGCCTCCTTGTGCCAATGTGGTATATGTTTTCAAAGGAATAGTAAGAGTAAAGGCCTAATGCATATTCTTTCTGAATAGCTCTCATGTAATTCTCACTGAACATTTTTATCACCTTTCTCTAAGTTATATTGCCAATCATCATCAAACTTGGTTGGATTTTCGTATCCCAAATGCTTATCATAGCCACATTTCAATCTTCTGACTAAGTGAAGTAATCTTATAGGAAACTTTGTTCCATTATAGTCAAGAAAACACACACACACACACACACACACACACACACACACACACACACCACATCCCTCTTGGCCACAGCTGGCATTACCTGTGAATAAATGACGAAGACCCAAGATGAAACCTTTTACTTCCCCACCCAGTCTGACTGGAGCATAACTGAGGTTAATTTGCAAAACAGCATGACATTGACCCTAAGGACGCTTCTGCAGATTAATCTTGTGTCTAAATGGCAGGCTGGGAAGACCTAGCCTCATGCACTTTGGGAAAATACTACATGAACAAACAAGGGTAAATTTCAGAATCAAACTTAATGTTCTATGTGTGATTAAGAACAGATTTGGGTCAGGTGTGGTGGTGCACGCCTTTAATCCTAGCACTCGGGAGGCAGAGGTAGGAGGATCTTTGTGAGTTCAAGGCCAGCCTGGTCTACAGAGTGAGTTCTGGGACAGCTGGGGCTACAGGGAGACCCTGTCTTGAAAACACCAAAAAAAAAAAAAAAAAGATAAGAGAACAGATTTGGCAGAATCAGACATTCTGAGTTCAAATCCTATCTTTGCCCTAGAGAATCCATGATCTTGGTAGCTTCATCTCTGTGTACCTCAATTTTATATTTTTAAATGGGAGTTTAATAGAATGTATCTTGTAAACTCAAGTTTTGTAAGATGGTTGAATGTTTTATGATATATGAAGCTATTTAAAATGCATCTGTTGGGCTGGAGAAAGGGGCCTAGTGGTAAAGAGCGCCGACTGCTTCTGCAGAGGACCTGGGTTCGATCCCCAGCACCCCACATGGTGGTGAAGAACTGTCTTTAACTCCAGTTCCAGGGGAATCCTACGCCCCTTCTGACTTCCGCGGCATTGCAGACACGGGTGCACCAACCTCATGTAGACAATACACTCTACACATACAGAAATAAAAAAAAAATTAAAAATAAATAAAATGCATCTGCCCTAACATAAGAGTTGTGATTTGCATTTTTTTCTATTCATCTTTTTTATCTTTCTGTTTTCTCTTAAATAGAGCCTCCCAATTTAGTTTAAGCTTACCTGCAAATTACAATCCTCCTGCTTCAGCTTCTAAGAGGTACTAGGATGTTGAATACATTGTCATGCCCAGAAAACATTTTCATTTATGGTCAGAATACTCACATGTGTCTTCCACTTTTGACTAGTATTTTGGACCATAATTACAACTCATATAGCCTGGGTGTTTACAAACATTGAAGCCTGGAACTAGAAAGGACCTCTGTATGAGGAAACAAAGCAGCAAAAAGGTGTTAGAGTTTGTGTGACTTGAGTTTTATTTGTCCTTAAAAATGTCAGAAATTCAGGGAACCCAGGCTCCATCTCTGCATCTTGAGTGCTGGGATTACCAGCTCCATCTCCACGTCTTGAGTGCAGGGATCCCAGGCTGCAGGGCGTGGTGGCGCAGACTTTAATCCCAGCACTCAGAGACGGAGCCAGGTAGATCCCTGTGAGTTCAAGGACAGCCGGTCTACATAGTGAACACCAGGATAGCTGGGACTTAAAGGGAGAAAAAAAAAAAAAAAAAAAACTAACGGGCAAAAAAAAAAAAAAGCAACAGAGACAACGTCAGAAATAACTGGGGCAAAAAATTCGGTGTCTCACTTCCAGATGTTATATCGACTCTTTCTAAAGAGGTGATTTCAAAATCTAACAAGCAGGAGCAGAGGATGTAACAATTCCTGAGTGGCCAATCAGACAGCATGTGTGGGTATGACTTCCTAGTCTAAGCCAGGTTGCTGCACAGTTCTATGGGACTCTTAACAAAAGTATTCTAAAACCCTGGCCTGTCCTGATTTGTCTTCCCCAGGTCCCAGTATTCTGCTACTTTCTCCTCACAATACAAATCCTTGACCCTTGTGCTGGATGGCTTTAGTGTCAACTTCACACACCTGGGTTGAGCCTCAATTGGGGAATTGGCTCCATTGGAATGGCCTGTGGCCAAATCTGTGGAGTATTGTCTTGATTGTTGAGCAATGTGGCAGGGCCCAGCCTACTATGGGTGGTGCTATCACTGGGCAGGTTGTTATGTACAGTATAAGAAAGTAGGCTGGGCATGGGCCAGGGGAGCAAGCAGCATTCCTCCATGGCCTGTGCTTCAGTTCCTGCCTCCAGGTTACTGCCCTGAGTTCCTATGGTGGGGTCCCTCAGTGATGAACTGTGATCCAGGAGATGTGAGCCAAATAAACCCTTTCCTCCCCAAGTTGGAATTGGTCAGTGTTTTGTCACAGCAATGGAAAAGTGACCTTGAACAACCTTGCACTGACTCCAGAGTGGCAGAGCTAATTACACTAACTTTGCTGTTTTGCTACCCATTGAGTCGAACCACATTGGTGGTGTGGTGGTTTGAATGAGAGTGTTCCCCCATAGGCTTTAAGTATTCAGACATTTTGTCTCTAGTTGGTGGCACTGTTCTTGGAGGTCTTAGAAGGTGTGGCTGTGCTGAAGGAAGTATGTCACTGGGGGCAGGCTTAGTGAGTTTAACAAGCCTTGCAGTCTCCAGTCTCTGTCTCTCTGCTTCCTGTGCTCATTTTGAGATGTGACCCTTGGCTTGCTGCTCCAGCCCCAGCCACCATGCTTCCCGCCACAATGGACTCTGATTCCCTGGAAGCATCAATCACAAGCTCAAATAAACCCTTCCTTTTATAAGTTCCCTTGCTCATGGTGGTTTTATCACAGCAACAGAAAAGTGACTAATACAGGCTGAAATTACAACTCTGATGAGGATGCAATCACAGTCATGAAATTTCCCATGTGAGCCTGTAAGAGTACCATCCATGACTCGTCCAAAAACTGTATAGAAAGAATGCACAGAAGCTTGGTAACCCATTCTTTCCGAATACTGTATTCTGTGCCAAAAGAATGGACAATGATGGACTGTCTTAAAAATATAGTTCAAAATTATATTTCACAACAAACTAAGCAGCACAAGAGCCAGTCAAAGCTCTAAGATGTTAGCACATTGCAGGAGAGGTCACATATCCTACAAATAACAGTTGTTGTCCTTCATTCTATGATTATGATTTAATAGATAGAGAAGTACAGAAGAAATTAGCTGCAAAGAATTTTTCAATAGCCAAAGAGGAATCAAATCTTCAAGAAAGCGTCATGTTATGTTCTTGACATACGCAGTGGTGCTTATAGTAAATGGAATAGCTACAGCAGAGTTGGCCTACTTTAGATGGAAAGCATAAAAAGAAATTCAGTGCCTGGTCTTTCCTTAGGTTCTCAAATTCATTTTCTCTTTGATCACCTGCTTGCTCCTTGGCTTAAGGAATTCCCCATTGGCAGCCTCTCATAGCTCCAGACCCACTTGGCACAGTATCTTGGCCCACACTTATTTTATCCCATTTGGACTTGTTAACAAGAATCCCAAGTATCCATTTCATGAATAGTTTATAAAACACAAACTACTCTAACCCTGTGAATTGTCTCCAGCATTGCTTCTTACAGTCCTTAGCGGATCCTTAGAATTCCAGTCAGCAAAGATGGCTGTAAGAAACAAAGTAGCATCTCTGTACTGCTAGTGGGAACAACCAAGCTGGGATCACTAACATCTGGGCCTTTTATAAGGTTGATAAATCCATATTGGTTCAGAAACTACTCTGGGAACAATGGATCCTGGTTTTACCAGCTCTCAGTACAACAGGTTTAGGTATTTGCACTAGAGTTCCATGGCACAGGATGATAGGTATTTATTTCGAGAATCCAGTCATTATTTGTTGTTCTCAGAGTCTTCCAAATGATTATTTCTGATAAGTTCATCAAAACTTCAGAGTATAATAGGTAAAACAATTAAACAGGAACCTTACCTCAGAAATCTCAGTCTGTGAGAAAATCTGCATCAATGCATCAATAACAGGCTCCTCTCTAAGGGTATAGCCCATTTTTACTTTTCCAGACTGAAATAACAGTCAATCAAATGTGAAAATAGTGACCTATGTATTACAGCACCACCCTTATGGCATGGATACATGCCAGAGACTACAAGCATAGAAATATAATGCTTTTCTGTGTGCATACATACCTATGGTAGTGTTTAATTTATACATTAGGCATAATAAGATGTTAAGAGCCATAATTAATAAAATAATGATTATAGCAGTGTACTATCATAAAAGTGATGTGAGTGTCATATGCATTTCAGAACATGTTATTATACTGTATTCGCACTTCTGCATTTGAGGTGTGATATGATGCAATACAGAAATTGACTGTGGACAGCCGAAATAAACAGAAGTAAACCACAGGTAATGTGATTCCTGTGTTCTCCTATCCCCAGCCTTAGTTTTTTTTTTTTTTTCATATAAATTATTTCTTCATATTTTTGTAGTAATTTGTAATTTCATCTTTTAAACATATTTTTCTTATATTTATTTTACACGTATGACTATGTTACCTGCCTGTGTGTAAGTGCTCCCATGTTGTGCAATGGCCACGAAGGTCAGAAGAGGACATTATATCCCTTCTGGAGTTAGGAATGGTTGTTAGCCACCATATGGATACTGGGAATCAAACCCAGGTCCTCTGCCAGAACATTTGGCACTATTTCTCTCCAGCCCCTGTAATATTTTTCTTAACTTACTTATTCTCTTTAATGCTTTGGAAAGTTCATTAGAGAACAAATTAAATTTTCAGCTTAAAATAGAGGAGTTAAGTTTCCAATATGTGCTCTTACCATCACTTAAAAACCCAACATAGCCCATTTCCTTTATACTGAATTTAAAGATGAGGAAATGGGATTTAGTTGTGTTATTTGATGTCTGGAGACAATGCTTTTGTTTAATGGCAATAACCAGAAGTGAGTACCCTCGGTCCTCACTCTTAGGAGTTGTTATTTTCCCTTATATGACAAATTGCTTCTTTAAATAAGTTAGAAATGTGGTTCTCAGTCTTAGGTGCACATTAGTATTACCTGGGGAGCTTTATCAAGTCCCATACTGAGGCCACAGTCTTCATCAATTATTTAGAATCACTATACTTAGAATTCTCTAGCATATCCTAAAGTGCACAAAAATTGAGAATCATTGTGTGTGCCTGTGCATGTGCGTGTAAACATACAGGTGTGGAACAGAAGGTCCAGAATTCGAGCTTCATGTAGAGGCAAACAAAGAAGCCACGTTTTCAAAGGCTCATTTGGTGACAGGATGGTTTTATGTAGAGGCTGAATGATGGCAAAGGGACCAGTTGCTTTGTAGAGCTCATTAAGAAATAACAAAGACGTGAATCCCGGTGGCAGCAGTGATACTATCAGAGATGAACATGGAGGGTGTAGGAGATGCTTATGGAAATAGCTATACAAGATTTGGAAACTGATTGGATACGAATGCTACAGGAGAGAAAAACTCCAGAGTCTTGACAACTGTGCCTCGCCTGATTCCAGGAGTAATTTGCTGCCCACATGTGGTAAATTAACACTTTGAATGACAGTGTACCAATTTGCAAATTACTTCTTTCAGGGAATTAATGACTGCAGAGTATAATCACCATGGCATTATTTTTATTGGCATTAGCATTAATAAATATTTCATGAGCAACCAAAAATTACAGTGCCAATACTTTGAAGAATAGACATTGTTCCAAAATATGAAATCTCGACTTTAGACTCTCACCAGTGCCAATTTTTTTCTAAATATTTATAAATAAAATAACAATTTGTTTGAATAGCAGATTAATTGAGATGAGTTTCAATTATGCTTAACGTTAAGTAGTTTTGTTTATGTAATTATGATCTGAAGGGCTTGAAGAATGGAGCAGCATGAATTCTAGAGCAATTTAACTGTAACATTGGTGGTTTCATAGATTCTCTAGGTCTCAGTTACCTTATCTGTAATCCAAAATACAATAACACATTTTATATATATGACAAGAATGGTCTGAATCAAGTATTTCCTTTTATTAGGCGACTTCAAGTTTAAAACAGTGAAATGTGGACAGCTCATTAGGCAGGGTGTATTATGTCCTGTGATCCTGTCTATATTCCATATACTACATGTTTTGGTGCAAATTGCCATGTCTTCCTAAAATTCATCTGTTAGCATCCCAGCCACTCAGGCTAAGAAACCCACATATATTATGTAATACCTCTGGGAAGTGATGAAATCACTTGGGCAGGGCTCTCACGACTAGGATTACTGCTCTTCTATATCACTGTGCTAAGGGAACTCACAGGTGCCCTTCCACACAGCAAAACGTGCCACCTATGGGGCACGAATCTTGTCACTCAGTCTGTCATCCTCTTGGCCCTAGACTTCCTATTCCCCGAAACTGACAGGAACAAATTTCTTCCTAATTTACCATATTTTTATAGAATCACGAAGACAATGTAGCATCTAGTTTTCTTTCTTGCTCTAAAGAATATAAATACCACAAACTATGGAATTTTCAGCAAGGTGGGTAAAGCAAGATATTAGAGAAAAATCAAAATATTGAATTTCCAGAATATTCAGGAGACAACAGCCTGTATCTGAGAAGGAAAAATTCATCAGAGACTTATCTTTGAGCCTTTCCTTATCCACTGGTTGCATAAAAGGCCCCAGACCTTTGTAGTGGCAGGCTCAAGAACTTCTTTTTTTAATTTTATTTATTTTTGTATGTGTATGAATGTACTGTCTGCATGTAGGTTGGTGCACCCATGTCGTGCAATGCTGCAGAGATCAGAAGGGGCATCAGATTCCCCTGGACCTGGGGTCAAACACAGTTCTCAGCCACCATGTGGGTACTGGGGAGCAAATCCCGGTCCACTGCAAGAGCAGTTGGCGCTCTTAACTGCTAGGCTATCTCTTCAGCCCCAAGAACTTCCTATGTTGATATATATTAAATGTTCTTTGATATGAGTGATTTTTGTTTCCATTTTGAAATTTAGATGATCAGACTTTAATTTGATCAAAATAGTAAGAGAATTTACAAAAGAAATTTTCTTTATACAAATATGGGGCATGCAATATAAAAGAAAACTTTATTTTGTGGCATTTTCTTCAGATCCTTTTGCACTATGGCTATGTAGGCATGTATGTAAAATAAATTAATGATTTAGTAGGACTGATTTAATGAAGTGTAGCAATAAAGGTCATCCTGTATAAGAATGATTCAACCTTTACAAAATAAAGTCCCTCTAATGCTATAACTCCAGAGAGAAATAGTCACAGCATCAAGAAGCCCATGACCAATGCTTCCATATGAGCGGAAAAGGCACTGCCAGATTTTGCAAGGAATGTTGAAGTGAAGCAGACAAAATAAGCCAAGCCATCAGACACCATTAAGATGTATGAGTGGTTATTAGCACCATCTCCCACATACCTGTCATTTAGACAAGGAAGCAGGGGATGGTACAAAATTCAAATCCAAATGGTAAAGTCATTGCATCAGGACCACTGCCCCAAGAACCTTCCTTTGAGGTTACAAAAAGATAAAGAATAGAATATGGTCTACCTAGGGAGCTCCAGGCCAGCTGGGACTAACGGGAGACCCTGTCTCAAAAATACCCCCCCCCCAAAAAAAAGTGCGGTACAGAGTCTGGTGGAAATGGCAAAGTTATTTAGCAGGAATACAACTGCTTGCAAATTGGTTTTACGTGAAGGATGCTTGTACTCATAAATTATTACTTATTGTTAAAAAATGAAAAAAAAAAAAACATGGAGAGAAAGATGCAGGAAACAGTATGCAGAATGCTGACTGGGTGGGGTGGTTGGGGTGGGGGAGGGGAAAGGGAAAAATGCCTGAACTGAATTGGAAAATGATGTATGAAGTACACAAAGCATCAATAAAAAATGAAAATTTAAAAAAGAAAACATAAAAAAGAATATCTAGTGTTATTCAATTTTCTGGAAATAAATTATTCAACCTATATTTGTTGAGCCTGACTATGTGCCTTGGTGGGCTTTACATACTAGAAAAGGAAGGAAACACAATGAATGAAGTAAAACACTATATTCAAAGTTACTAGGTGATAGGAAAAGGAGAAATTGAGCAAGGTCTGTGGTTTTGAGTTTCCTGAGAGGCAAAAATAGAATAACCATGGTAAGCTTCATCTAAAAGGTGACATGTGGACAACAACTAGAGAGAAATGATGGATCAGCCCGGGGCAAAGAGGAAGCTGCGATTGCAACAGAGCCAAGGTTCAGCAGTAACAGAGTGCGCAATTCCCTGGGAAATGGGAAGGGATGTGTGTGGATGCAGGACTAAGACAATATAAACAACTGTGGAGACCAGAGCGTGGAGTGGGTGTGAGCAGATCACATAATCAAGTCAGGACTAGAGGCCATGGTGAAGACCATTTTAGCCTTTCACCCTCCAGATGAAGAAGTGACGTGACTGTCACAGAGAACTCAGAATGCCAGTGTTGAAATGAACTGGAAGAAGGCACATAGTCAGGCTCAACAAATATAGGATGAATAATATAGAGTGATGGCTCGGTAGTTTAAGAGCATGTACTGATCTTCCAGAAGAGCTGAGTTTTGTTCCCAGCACCCTTTAAGGCAGCTCGACACCACCTTCACTTCATCTCCAGAGGATCTGTTCTGGACTCTGTGGATACCTGCATCTGATACATGTCCACACCCTCCCACATATATACATAATTAAAAATCTAAAAAATAATAGTAAAGAAAGACTGGGATTAAAGAAAATGAACTTTGTAGGAAGGTAATGGCACTATAGAAAAAGATGTTCCATGACTTTCATGGCATGTGCTCTGAGTCATTACCTTTGAAGTGGAAGGGAGCTATGGTGTTTTCGAGACTTGCTTCCCCAGGTTGACTTGTATCCAAGAACACATAAAATATGGTATAGCTTTTGGAAGGGGGAAAGGGAATTGCCCTTCACTAGACATTTTGCTACAGTATCTTGAAATACCTCCTTCAAAGAATCTACATATTTCTCACCTGGAGTGATAATTCAGCAGTTAAGAATACTGGCTACTCTTGCAGAAGACCCAGGTTTGGTTCCCAGCACCTACATGGTACCTAACAACCTTTTGTAACTCCAGTTCTGATGCCCTCTTCTGACTGTGTAGACATTGCACACACGTGCAGCACTTACACAATTTCAAGCAGAACACTCATACACATTAAACATTTTTTTTAAAGAATCAATACATTTTTAAGTTGTGTTTAAATTCAAGCTCTTGCCCCAGTCCCCTAATGGATAAGGCATTGGCCTTCAACATTCAAGCTCTTGTTTTCTCCTCTGAACTTAAAAGCCATATTGCTTACCTTCCTCTAACCTGAAGTGTAACTCCTTGCCTCCAAATGCCTGCCAGTTTCCTCTTGGTCTTGTGTTATTTTCCCAAATCAGTGTTTCTTATATTTATCCTGTCACCATTCAATTTAATTGTCTCAGTCATGAGTCCACAAGTCTGTCAGCTCCTCTGGCCTGAAACCAGAAGCCTCTGTCATTCACAGCTCTTTATCTCACATGCCTTGGCAGTCTTTGAAAGGTTTTAATGATTCCTCCACAACATGTCTTGTATGAATTATGTCTTTTTCCTCTGCATCCATCACCCAAAACAAGGTACATCTCATGCCTGTATTCCTGGAATAGTTTCCCAAGAGCTACTTCTCCTATCCTGCTCCATCCATCCTAAGATTCACGAGCAGTATTTTCATCGACTTGTAAAAAATTTTCAAAGTTCACAATATATATTATTTAAAAAGAAGGAATCAATGTTTATAAACATAAGAAAAATAGTTTTGATTTTATGAAATTTTGTAATTATGTAATTATATTTCATAAAAAGTATAACTATATGAAGTATAAACAAGCCATAAAATGAACAAATTATGTAATTATATTTCTTTTTTTTTTTTTATCTTTTCTAGATAGGGTCTCCCTGTAGCCCCAGCTGTCCTGGAACTTGCTCTGTAGATCAGGCTGGCTTTGAACTCACAAAGATCTGCCTGCCTCTGCCCCTGAGTGTTAAGATTAAAGGCGTGAGCCCAGTGTAATTATATCTCTTAAAAAGTATAACTATATGAAATATTGACAAGCCATAAAATGAACAATTTTTTTCAAAGGAGAGAGTCTATATTGCTAAAATCAAGTGGGAAAAGTAGTTTTGAGGGAAGATGCTGTAAGATTAACCTCAGTTGTCCATTTGATGACCTATAGAATCACATATGATATGAGCCTATGGGCCTGGCTATAGAGGATTCATTCCTTCATTATATAAAGTAAGGTGGGCAGCACCTTCTAATACCAAAGAACCCAGGGGCTGTGTTCTAGATGGTATTAAAAGGGGAAAACTAGCTGACCAAAGCGTTAGTCATTATCTGATTATGGATGTGCTGTGATCAGCTGCTTCTGAATCCTTCCAGTGCGACTAATCCAATATTGTGGAAGGTACCCTTGAAGTTTGGGGTGGAATAAACCTTTTCTTCCTTAAGCTGATTTTATCACAATAGGAATAGAAACTCAGACAGATATCAACTCATTGACCATGGGAAATTGGTTGGAGTCAAGTAGATACAACCTTTTTTTTATTTTTATTTTTTTATTGATGCTCTGTGTATTTCATACATCATTTTCCAATTCAGTTCAGGCATATATCCCTTTCCCTTCCCCCCACCCCACCCCTACTCATCCTAGATCATGCATTCTGCCATAACTTTTCTGCATCTTTCTCTGTTTTTTTGTTTTGTTTTGTTTTGTTTTCATTTTTTTTAACAATAAGTGATAATTTGTGAGTACAAGCATCCTTCATGTAAAACCAATTTGCAAGCAGTTGTGCCCAAACCCACACAGCTCATGGGTCCCACCATCCAGCAGGGGGGCTTGTATGTTCAATCAAGTTGATCAAATGAGTGTCCAGTCTATATTGTTGTAGTTTCACCATTAACCCCAATCGAAGCCCTTACATTCTACCACGCCCCCTCTTCCGCAGATTGTTCCCTAGGCTTAGAAAAGGGGCACAGGTGGATGAGAAGCAAAACACTCTACTTTCTCTGGAGCTGATGTCTTGGTCTCTAGTCAGTTCTGGCTGTTTTCTTTCATGGGCTGCCAGCTTGTCCAGGCTTAACCTTTCGATCCTACTAATGAAGCACATGCAATTAGATATTTAGGTATTTAAACAGTATAATATATAGCCTTTCGATCCTACTAATGAAGCACACACAATTAGATATATGGGTATTTAAACAGTACTAATTGTTATGGTAGGTTACTTTGGTATAGACACAGATGTTTGGATGGTATGTCAATTCATGATCTACATTTTCTTCTGTCAAGTATGGCAGGGTCTTCGTGTGGTTTATAACATCTCCTAACCATTAGAGGATGTAAGCTTGTGACATCAGCCGTGGGTTATTCCTCCAAGGAGAGAGCCAATAGCCAATTAGATTTGGGATATACAGACATATGGCTGCCACTGCTGCACAGTATTTCCAGGCAGATGAGGTGTAGCTGGTGCTGACGGAGGAGTCTTGCTTGACTCAAGGAGACCTATATTTGCTTTATTGGTTTAGTGGTCTTTGGTAACACTCTCTGGCATCCCAGAGACCATCTGTATACTTGCAAGTGCGGTCTCCATACATCTTTCCCATGTTTATATCAGGTCTTCAACAGCAGGGCCTTATCGCCTCTCTTCCTGCAGATATCCCAGTTTGGAGGCAAGGAGCCTTTACCATTTGTGGGGGCTTGGATCCCCTGGCCAACATCTCCTTGGTAGAATAATCCATTGTTGATGTCAGAGCTCCTGTATTAATATATTTTGTTTAAGTGCATAGCTTAAGGAGACTTTAGCATTATATTTGGTTCTGAATAGAGAATAATCCTTTTCACAGTTTCTATGTCCATTAGTCAATTAAAGAAGGCAGTTTTACTGATTTTACAAGAGAATACCTCTATAACAGCTGGCTCCAATCTACAGCTGGAGAACGACCTCATCATCATCTTATTTCTCCTTATTCTATGGGGGGGAGTTAAGAAAGTCTCTTGTATTAAAACCTTTGCGGCACCTAGAAGGTAAGCTTCGTTAGGAATCATTAAAAATAGTTGTTACTAGTAGGATCCACAGAGGGGCCTGATGTCTGCAGCAATCTGAGGCATTTCTTCCCTTCAATGCCCAGAGGAGTCAATCCTTCTGCTGGCACTTTCTGGTACATCCTACTCACTGCAAAGCTGCATTTTCTTTCTCAGCCATTAAGTTGGTGATACTCTGGCCTGTTGGAACATACAAATCCTTTCCCATAGTTAGTTTTAAGATTTGGGTTGCAAGGTTTTTTGACAAAAAGTTTTCATATCTATCTATATCCCCCTTTTTTATTTTAGGTTTTTATTTTTGACCCATGAGTCTCAAAAAAGCAGTTGTATTATATATACCTATAGGGTGGAATCAAGGCACAGATTTCATCAAGTTCACCCATGCTGTTTTGGGTTACTGTATGTGATTAACTTGGGAAACAAACTTTATTTTTAAATTAAATCATCCTATAGGTGAAAGAGATTGCTACCAGGTGATACTATATGACAGCAAAATTATAGAGAACATTTGTTTATACCAATCCCAAAGTAATTGTTATACAGTTTTTAATTAAAGCTAATGTGGACAACAGCAATTTATATCACCAATTAACTCAGATGCATTACCGTTTTTATCAGCCTTTAAACCAATGTTGTTTAATATACACATATTTACTTTTACTAAGTCCTAAAACACCATGTATCCTGTAGACAGAGTCTGGGCAAAACTGGATACTTGTTGAACTCACGTCAATTAAATATGCACCAATCGAATATACACCCGTGTCCCTCTCCCACCCCTCCCACCCAGAAAACTGACTGAAATGGTGACTTGGGATATAGCCTTTTTAAAATGCAGTCTGGTAATAACTATTAAGAGCTTTAAGATATCCCAACTCTGGGATCATTTAAGTTTACTCATTTTCTTAAGGGAAGATAAAGGATGTGTGTGTCTACAGAAGCTTTTCTCAAAGGACTAATTACAAAAACAAAGAATAGGGCATTACCTAAATATTAAAAAAGGGATTTTATTTAAAAATATGATTTTTTATTTTAAAACCAGAAAGCACACAGTTCTTCACCATTTAAATATACAGAAAATATGTATTATTTATTGTAAATTTTCATAAAATACAAATGTTTAAATACCAATTATCTGTTAGATTCTAGTTGTTGTAATAAAACATCATTGACTTACAGATATATATATATATATATATATATATATCACTGAATCCATTTCCTTTTAATAGTATTTGTGTGTACCTCTGTCTAAGACTCTGCCCATATAGGATTAGATAACTTCTCAGGGAGCTGGTCCTTCACCATCCACCTGGGGTTCTTCATCTTCTGTGGGATCCTACGAAATTTCCCCCATCCACCTTGGCATGTCCACTAGTTTTGTTATTATGCAGATTTTGTTAGATTACCTTATTGTGGAAATTTCCGAATGATTTTATTTTGCTATTTCATTGATACAAACTTCTAGAATTTTTGTTTGTTGGTTTGTTTATATACTTTGCTGCTGTTGTTCTTGAGACAAGGCTGTCCTTGTATCCTCAGCTTACCTGTAATTCGCAATGTATAGCAGGATGGCCTCCATCTCACAGAAATCGATGCCTGTCTCTGCCATCCAAGTGCTACAATTAAGAGCGCACTACCATGCCAGGTCTTTCTATGACGTTCAATGTCAATATTTTCTAAGTCTGTAAATCAGATTTTCACTGGCAAATTTTCACCTTTGGTCTTTCCTTCCTTTTTCTTTTATGGTTTCCTTTTCCAAGTACCTGCCATCCTTCAAGACAAAGAGATTTAACTTAAAAGTTTTCATTGATTGTCATGCTTCCCCTTGACGAAGTTCTGAAACACAGTCTGTACCATGAAATTCAACCAACTGCTAGCCTCTTAGACTTGGAATTTAATATCTGGTCCTGCTGATGATTGGAAAAGCAGATTCTTGGAGGTTAGTGACAGCATGCCCTGCATTTCTCTAGGATTTATCGCTTGAGACCTGCTAGCAATATAGTATGCACTCAAAAGCATGTGTTAAATATGCTGTTGAGGTTTTTAGTGATAGTTTTTGTCTTGAAATAATTTTAATTCTTTCTGTTTTTCCTTTTATGTTCTCAAAGAAGCCTACTTTGTTCCTGAGAACAACTTCATTGCCTTTCCTTCCCTGCCACTAAATTCTAAAAGCTATCCTGCTGTCTTCCCTTAATACTTCTATTTCTTGATCCTGTTTTCTGATCTATAAATATATTTATCACCTATAATTAAATACTTTTCTACATCATTATATCCCCTTTCATTCTTTATCTCCCTTGCCCCATTAGTAGCCAAGTCCTTCAAAACCCATGTTCTCTAATTTAGTTCCCAAGGTTTTCTGTCAGTTTTGCCTTAGGTGTCCACCATTGCCCTGACACCCGTCTGATAGGATTTATGATAGCCAAGTAAAACGGACTGGTTTGTCCGTTTTCTTTCTTGCTTGCTTTTTAGTTTTTGTTGTTATTGCTGTTGTCACTGTTGTTTTCATTATTGACAGGGTCTCAAAGCCCAGGCTGGAATGGACTTCTATATAGCTCCTGCCTCAAATTCACAATACTCCTGCCTCGGTCTCTTGAGTTCTGGGATTACAAGTGTGCAATGTTATGCTTTGCAAGTGAACTAGTTTTAATTTCTGCTCTACTTAGCTACCAGCAAAGCTCAGACTGGTGACCATTATCTGCTTCTTGACACACTTCTTTGACTTCCAAATATTCTCTTAACTGTTCTTTCGTCTTGTTTTCATCTGTTGTATCCTCCATGCTTGACACATGTAGACCAAATCTGTGTCATCATCACCAAAGAATATGAATTCTAAATGTCAAGTGACTTCCATGCTAACTGTGCTTAAAATTAATAATGCAAATTCCTTGGCCATGTTCTAAGGACCTGTAGGCTCTGGTTGTTCCATTCCTCTGCTTTCATCTTAGATATTCACACTATACCTTCCCCATACTTTACTCTACTTGCCAAGTCATAATAACCTGCTTATACATAGGAAGTTCTATTGATTAATAACATGCACCAGATACCTGCCATGTATTTGTTCTTTACATTTATCATAATATCATGTGACATACCATTCACTTTTTATTGATAAAGAATATGAGCCTCAGTTTAAGTAATTGTTGTGTTACAAATCATTAGTATTTTAATATAAATGATATGTAGGTGCAAAACGAATAGATCCTTAAAATGCTGGTTAGAAAAATACATAGATAATTCAATATTCGACGCCATTTACCAAAATTAAAACTGTGTGCAAAACTTCATTAAGACTCATTTAGCAGAATTTATGTGAAGATGGTTGAGTGAGAAAAGAGAATGGAGTATGAGTATAAAATAAAAATGAACAAGATGAAAGAATGGCTTTGTTTAAGACAGCGATAATATGCTACAACCTAGAGAAGGGGGTAAGAGAGAAAGAAGAGACAAAGCGCAAGCGCGCACGCGTGCGTGTGTGTGAGAGAGAGAGAGAGAGAGAGAGAGAGAGAGAGAGAGAGCGCACGGAGACACAGGGAGGATGACTCACACTAGCATTAGAATATGTTAATAGAATCAATTGGGAAGTGCCCACTGTTGCTTTTACATATGAAGCTAAAACAGTTCTTATATAAATTCTGAGGTAAGACATTACTCAAAAGTAGAAATTTTAGGCCTGGACATCTCTCCAATGCTTATTCTTTGTATGGCCGGTTGTGGATATCTGTTGCAAATGAAGCTTCCTTGATAAGTGGTGGTGACTAATACAGTTGTCGGTAAATATAAGGATTCATATTTAGCATACAGTAAGAAATCATGTTTGCCTAGGGATGTGACAGAGGCAGGATTTTTTCTCTAGGATCTATGACATCTCCAGCCATTGTATTTGGCTCTATTTACAGTGCCACCCATGGGTTGCCTCTCACTGAGAGGAGTTGACCCAATAGGCCCCAACATATATGACAGAATGCATAAACTACAGTGGAGGGGCGCTCTGTGGGGTGCAAATGACAGAGGGGGTCTAAATATGATTAATATATGTTGTGTTTTTTTTTTTTAATTAATTTTATTTATTTCTGTATGTGTATGAATGTACTGTCTACATGTAGGTCTGTGCACCCGTGTTGCACAATGCCGCGGAGGTCAGAAGAGTGTCTCGGATTCCCCTCCAGAAACTGGAGTTCTCCTGGAATTGGAGTTTCAGACGGTTCTCGGCCGCCATGTGGGTGCTGGGAATCGAAACCGGGTCCTCTGCAAGAGCAGTTGGTGCTCTTAACCGCTAGGGCATCTCTCCAATATATGTTGTATGAAATCCACAAAAGTTCAATAAAAATATACACTGAGAAAAAATAAAAGCTAAAACCAGCAACAACAAAACAGAAATTTTATCAGCATTCTTCTTAACATAATGCACTCAGGCTACACTAGAGAGCAGAAGCAATCGTGACTTTGGACTTTTCTCAGTGTTTACTTACGAACACCTACTACATGTTTATTTTTTCTCCTAGAATCAAAATCTACAAAAGAGAAAGTTGTCCACACTTAATTTTCTTGGAATAGTCTTTAATTTATTCTTTTGAAAAAAAAAATCCTATCTGTAGCTTTGTCTCCTCGTATGTATACCAGAAATTGTGTTAAGTTCTTTGATGAGTGGAAACCCTGATGGTCACGAAATGTGCAGTAGATGACCTCCTTAAAGTCTGATTAGTTACCATCAAAGCTGACCATGGATACTGCTGAATTTAGATCTTATGTCTAGAACAATCGAATTTATGTTAGCACATGCAGATTGTTTTAATTATATAACTTCAACCTATCATTCAGGAAAAACTATAAAGCGCAGACTGAATTCTAGTCCTGGATGGCAGAAAGCAATAGAAGAATGATACTCTATGCAAGATACTTGATCTATATTAAATTATATTTCAATATATTTCAATATATTTATCACCATTTTCTTTATATTCATCTGAATATACATTTCTCACCAAAATGACTGACATAACAAGGATATTCAAAAGCTAGTATCTAGTGTAAAGGGATTCAACATTCTTTTTCTTTGTTGTTGTTGACTAAATCTGGTTCTAATTGTGAGTGGAATTTCTAAACATGACCCTGGAGCAAGACAGAAAGCAAAAGTCAGAATATTTCCCAAGGTATTAAAGCTATCAGAAGGAAGTTCTAATATTTCCTTAAACACACACAATGTAAAATGAATCAAGATATGATGTCATGCTTTATTAAGATATTTATTTTCTTTACAATTCACATAGTTCCTCGAGGTCAAAATGACACCAGTCTTACTAGAAAATATGGAATTTGAGTTACATCAATCATTTCTCATTGTTTAGAAAATAAGCCACGAGTTTTCATGAATTTGGGGCACAATTTTAGGGACTAGATGGTCTCAAAATTCAAAGCTAAGTGGCAATATCTCTCTTTTCAAAGCTTCATTGGAAAAGTTAACTTTTGTAGTCATGTTGGAAAAAAAATGCAAAGACTAGGGCAGACCGTCCTTTTTTCTTTAGAAGTTACAGAGGCCTTTTTTTCAGCAGTGTGATTCCCTGACATCCCCCACTCTGCCATTCTACTAAATTTCCTCTCACATCTTCTATACAGCCCCCTCCCACATACACAGGACAGAAGTGGAACAAGTGGAGAAGAAAATGATGAGAGTAATGCCGAGGGAAGACAGCAGCGTGTTTAACATCACAAGATCAGAGGGAGCCCAGAAGCAGAACCTAGAAAAATCCTTTCACAGCATGCAATATAGAACAAAAATCCCCAGAAAACTCAAATACTACTATTATCATGTGTTTCAAAACAAGAAAGCTAAGAAAGGTGACAAAAGGACCCAAGAAAGGATAGGACAGACTTTCAGCCACCTGTGTGTCAGGTGGAAAGTTTTCATCAAATCCCTTTAATTCTTTCCTTTGATGTATAAGCCCAATCAAGACAATAATATGTCCTTGAACCAAAATGAATCCTCTATGATAGACTATCACTCTGGGTGATAAACAAAGCCTTTAAAGACACAAACTAGCTCTGTAGGTGGCCTTCACTCACTCCAAGAAAGCTTTTGATTAAAATAAAAATGTATGTAGGAGTAAAGTTGAATGAAGGCGCACAAAAAGTTTTATTACATTTGGAAGAAATAAACATGAAAATGAGACCTCTTCAACACCTCTACAAGGGTAGACAGATTTATTAAACCAGTCATTTAGAAAACCCAAAAAATCAACTTCCTTTCAACTGCCTCAATAATTTCTACTTTTAGGAGAATAACCATCAAGTGTTGAACTACCTCTAAATAATTATTGTCTATAGTGTTTCCAACCTTGCTCAGCAGCAGATAGGAACATCTGTTCAATGGATGTAGTAAGAAAACCAAAAGCAAATGACATAAAGGAAGCTAATGACTTCTGACCTAATGGCAATCTATTTTGAATCTGTCTACTCTGACCAAGAGATGAACACTGGAGCAAACTAAGGGAACACAATCAAAAGACAGGCAAGAGATGGAGGAAAAGCACAGAAATTGGGAATGGGACTTCATCAAGAGAAATTCTGATGAGAAGGAGTTTCGTCTCTCACTTACCTATAAACAGCTACAGTAAAAAAAACAGAAGTACTTGCTGCTCATTATTTTTTAAGTTAATTTTTATTGAGTGCATTTCATACAACATTTCTTAATCAAATTTAGACTCATTCCCCCATCCATGCCCACCCCTCGTGCCCCTGCCCCCCACCAGAGCTCATGGATTCTGTCATACATGTTAAGTCTTGTCTTGCAGCTTTTTCTCAGTCTTTTATAACCTTTCGATGCACAAGTTTACTGTTTTGGTCAGTTCTTTGAGTAGGTTTTTCTCTCTCTTTTTTGTTCCTTTTAACTTTATATTATTCCAAAATATGCATATATATACTCCACATATAAATCAAAATTACAAATTATGAAAATAAACTATAGGTTAATTCCAAAACACATTTAGAGATTCACATTTTAACAGTAAAGTTGCCTGCAGGTAAAAAGATGTGTAACTTTACATTCTTTATTTTTTTAATGTGGAAGCCAATTTTTGGCCAATGCACAAAATAATAATTATTGTACATGCAGTCATCTAAGAGAGTTCTTCTGGGCCTCTAACCATGAGTAAAAATTACTGGAGACAATGGAAAGCAAAGGCACAATCACTAGAAGCTCAGCTCTTTTTTAGCTTTTCAGCTGAATTTTTTTTGGTAAGAGAAATCAATTGAGGGCACTATTAGTAAACTCACCTTTTAATTTCTCAGGGACTGTTATGAGTACCATGGAAGTCAGGGAGACCATAGGGAATTATGGACAGTTATTAGCCACCATGTGGGTGCAGGGGCTCGAACCAAGGTCCTCTGCAAGAGCAGCCAGTGCTCTCCTGAGCCATGTCCACAGCCCCTAAAAGCACATCTTCTTAAATAACCGTAAGCTGTTCAGGAAAGAGAGAGGACAAGTGTTGAAGTCTGGATGAGGGTTTTTTTTTGTTTTTGTTTGTTTGTTTGTTTGTTTGTTTTGTTTTGTTTTTCCCAAGGAAAAAGTAAATAAGTAAAAAACTTTGAATGAAACAGGATTTTCAACTTGCCACATTTTATTTTGCTGACAGATCTGGTAGTTTATAAAGCAAAGATGTTGCTAGAGACTTCACTGCAGAAAAGGATTTTTATAAAGCAATGTTTTATCTTTCATTTAAATCTTACGTGTTAAAAATTAAATATCAAAAAATTACAGAGATGTTGAAATGCCTGGTGTAAATTATGTCCTTTGATAGAATTAAAAATTAAATATTACATTCTCATTTGTCATCTTACACTGAAATAAAAGTGAACATAATTAAAAAATTGAACTCAAATTCTACTGTGATTTAAATTTTCAGCTCAATCCTACAAATTGCCCAATCACAAATTAATAATTCTTGATTTATTCTAATAATAGAAGACCAGGAAGACAAGAATAACTTAAATCAATGTGAATTGTATAAATCTATTTAAACCAATATTTTTCATTTTTCTTTTATCAAATAATTCTTATTTTTTAAATTAGAACTGTTAATAAGCACAGACACTTATAAATATACTAACAACTGGTACTGTGTCTTTCTAAATGTTCTATAAATTATACTTCTATGTTGAAAATGTTTTAACTGTTTGGAGTTCAAAAACATCTATAGTTATTAATGCCCTTACAGAAGCTATGCATTTAAATGATTTCAACTGATAGTTTTTCAAATAATTGTAAATGTTCCATATGATTGGTTGACTGTTTAGATACTATAGAATATGAAACTAAATGAATCATAGTTTAAAAACGTCTTTGAAAATACTTTACCCTTAAAATTTTTTTGGCAATTCTTCCTGTCACAAAATATAGAAACTTGGGAAATAGCACAAATAATTGAAATTCCCCAATAAGAAACAAATATTATTCAATATTCATATGTCTTCTGAAAGACACAAAGAAGTGAGTAAGAGCCAATGAAAGTATGGGGGGCAGGGCACTATCTCCAGTTAGGGAAATGTTTTTATAAAAATAAATATTGACTATTTTTTAAAGCAATAACATATAGAGGACATATATTGGTCTTAATTATGCATTTTAACAATGTTCCTAGTTAGTCATTTTCCTAATAAATTTGTAAGGTTTTTTGTGTGTGTTTTCAGTAAGTCATTAAAATTTTTGTGAGTTAATACCAATTACTTTTTCTTAATGATTCCTTTTATTGCATTGGAGCAATAATTCTAAAAAAATTAAATTCAGAACTGGGCATGGTGGTGTATGCCTGTAATCCCAGCACTTTGTAGGCAGAGGCAGGCGGATCTCCGTGAGTTCAAGGCCAGCCTGGTCTGCATAGTGAGTTCCTGGACAGCTGGGGCTACAAGGAGATGCTGTCTCAAAAAGACAAAAAAAAATTTAATTCAGGTTTGTTTATGCTGTGAAATTATTGAGAATTCAAAAAAAATTGTTTACAAAGTTTTTTTTTTCCCTATAGCTTCCTTATTAGACATTTTCTTTCCAAAATTAAAAGCTGTTTAGTTAACTCACTCAGAAACAGCAAGAATAAGCTCATTATGTATTAACTAAAATAGTTAATATTTCCCTATACAAAACTCTTTCAGGAGAAATATTTCACTGTTTTACATTTTTTGCCAAACCATGTCTGGCTCAATCAAGGAGTCAGTCTAATATCTCCTTTTGTGTTCAATCTGTTGCATTATGGTATTTTGGTTGGGATGTAGACAAGAAATTCATCTTCATATATTATTAAAAGAAAATGAAAACAATTATATAACAGCCTTTTGAAATGATTGTGGGTCAGTCCCAGAAAAACAAACAGTGAATGGTTTCCCTCATTTGTGGATGCTAACACCAAACCCCCTAGATGAAAGGCAAGCTGAACAACATTATTTCTATATATTCTTGTTTATCTGAAAGCAACTATGTTGTTATAATGTGAATCTCTCTAAGGGCTCTAGAATCCACCCACCATTTATTTTCAGACTCTATAATTACTGTATATGGGTGGAGAGTATGTATCCATATTTTAGAGTAATATAAAATTAATGAAGGAAAATGTGAATTCCTAAGCATAAAAAAAAAAAGACTGAAAGAAAGATGGGGGACAGTTATGGCAGAATGCATAATCTGGGGTGGAGTGGGGGGAAGGGAAAAGGGATTATGCCTGAACTTAATTGAAAAATGATGTCTGAAATACACAAAACATCAATAAAAACACACACACACAAAAAGAAATGATTGTGGGAGCCAGAGAGATGGTTAAGCAGTTAAGATCACTTCCTGCTTTTGCAGAGAACCCAGCCTTCAGCAGCCATGTCAGGTGGCTCCCAGCTGCCTGTAACTCTAGCTCAAGGGGATCTGACTCCTTCTTCTGGCCACCACAGACACCCCCACATGTATGTACAAACAAATAAATAATAAAAATCAATATTTTCAAGAAAGAAATAATTGTGAATATTTTCCTTGATGCTTTACATGCAAGCAAAGTATTTCATAATAACCAATGGCAATTAGGAATCTAAAATGATACCAGGAAAGTTTTTATAGTATTGCATTAAAATCTAAATGATCTTGTACTTGAAATGATCCTATACCAAAGATATTTTAACATCATTTACTGATCTTTGGCCAGTTCGGTTCTCAGAGTTAGACAGATCTTCCAAATGTTGACACATGTCATTACAAAATACTACCTAACGTTAATTCGTTGATATCACTACTGATTTTACTTTTAAGGATGGCTTGAAGAATGAATGAAGGTTCTTAAAAAAAACTTTCAATTGAAAGCTCACAATTTATTACTTGCAATAAATATTGATAACTGTTTTCTTAAAAGTGACATTTAAATCCTTTTTCTTTTAGATAATGTGTGCTGAATACCCAAATCTGTCCAATCACAGTCTGTTAGCAATGACTTCAAGTAAAAATGGCAGAACACAGGCTGGGGAGAGACTCAGTGGATACAAGTACTTGTATTTGTATTACCCAGCACTGAGGGATGGAGACAGGCAGATCTCAGAAGATCTCTATATTGCTAGCCTAGCAAATGGGTTCAATGAGAGGCACTATCTTCAGGAAATAAGGTGGGGGAGAGCACTAGAGGAAGATGTTCAACGTCTTCCTCCGACCTCTGCATGTGCATGCCTGGACATGTGCACCCATACACACTTGTGCATGTAACACACACACACACACACACACACACACACACACACAGTACTTTGTCTCCAGACATTGATTTTATTGTAGCAGGAAGATCATTGTGTGACAGAGAATCTACATTTAATCCAAGTGGTAATCACTGCTGTCTTAATAAAAGCATTCTTAAATTAAATTTATCCTTGATTTGATATCAGTTTTGGTCATGCAGAAATAAAATACTTGTGTCACATTCACACCAATGTCACACTTGGCATTAGGGAATCTGTTGTTTTACTCATGATTCATTTGCTTCTAGAACTACAAAAGCATCAAAAGGGCAGATAAAAGCCAAATAATGCTTAGAGTTGCTATAAATAAAGCTATGAGCTCATGGACCCAATGGAAGATTTTCATAGTTTCCAAGAAATATTTGGATTGTGTTTCCAGAAAGTCTGTTTCAAAAGATTTTCCCAATAGGATTCATAGGGTGCATTGCAACTCTAACTTAATACTGAATGGATCAAGGCTTTAATGGAGAAATTAGAAAAGTCAGAGTCTAAAATATAGTTAGTAGTGATATAGCAATGTTGGTTATTTAATTTTGATAAATATATCAGGTAAAAGTTTGGCAGTGAAGGCAGCTGCACAGGAAAGAAGCACACTGAACACTTATGTTAGTTTTGAAAACTTTCAGTATGTCTAAAGTTATGCTACATCAAAAAAGAAGAAAGAGAATGATGATGATGAGGAGGAGGAAGAGGGTAGGGGGAAGGTAGTAGGAGGGGGAAGAGGAAGAGAAGGAAAAGGAGGGGGAGGAGGAGGAGGCTAGGGGGCGGAGGGGGAAGAGGAGGAAGAGGACGAGGAGGAGGAGGAGAAGGAGGAGGAGGAAGAGGAGGAGGAGGGAGGGAGGGGGGAAGGAAGGAAGGAAGGAAGGAAGAAGGAAGGAAGAAAGAAAGAAAGAAAGAAAGAAAGAAAGAAAGAAAGAAAGAAAGAAAGAAAGAAAGAAAGGAAGAAAGGAAGAAAGAAAGAGAAAGAAAGAAAGCTGGAGAAGAGCTGGAGAGCTGGAGAGCTGGCAAGTGGGTAGTGGTTTTTGCCCCCAAGCCTGATGACCTGAGTTCAAGTCTAGGGACCCCTTAAAATAGGTGAGAACAATTTTTCCAAAGTTGTCCTCTAATCTCCACACATATGCATGGCACATGTGCTCCCCTCCCCGATACACAAGCAAGAGGAATTCAAGTCAGAACACATCACTCCTGTGCTCAATATTCGTTTTCTACCCATCTCACTCAAATTTAAAGCCAAAATGATTAAAACACCCATGAGATTGGACAAACACACCGAGTTTCCAATCTCTCTTATCTAGTGCTTTACTCTAGTTTAGCTTGCTTCAGCGGTTCTGGGTTCTGGACAGTATTTGAACCATCGTAAACATTTCCCTACTTCGAGGCCTTAGCTCTTGTTTTCCCTCTGCAAGGAATATTCTCTTCCAGGAAGGCAGAGTGCATTCTTCCCTCACTTCCTTCAGGTTCACAATATTGGGAACATCTTCTATGACCATTCCAATAAAAGTAAGTACCACCTATTTCACTCCAGCAGTTCTTATTCCATTCATTCTGCTTTAGTTTTGTATGGTTTAGACTGAATTATGTGTATGTATGTGTGTTTGTATGTGGGTATGTGCATGTGAGTGTAGTTGCCCATGTAGTTGCCAAAAGAGAACTTTGGATCCCCTGGACCTGGAATTGCAAGTGGTTGTGAGCCCCCTGACATGGGTACTGGGGGTTAAACTTGAGTCCTCTGTAAGAGCAGCAAACTCTTTTCCCCTGAACCTCTTCAGCCCTCATTTTATGTTTTAGTTTTGCTTTCTTTTTTTTTTTTCATGTTTTATTCATTTTATCTTACGTGTATATGTGTATTGCCTGCATGTAGGTAGGTGTACCCATGTCATGTGGTGCCCACGGAGTCAGAAGAAGGTGTCAGGTACCCTGGAACTGGAGTTACAGAAGGTTGTTAGCCACCATGTTGGTGCTGGGAATCAAACCCAGGTCCTCTGCAAGACTAGTCAGTGCTCTTAACCACTCAGCCATTTCTCCAACCCCTGTTCTATTTTCTATGTACCATTATAAGCTACATATTTATTGTCTTTTCCTCCTGGAATGAAATCTACTAAAAAACAGACTTTGGCTGTAAATTTTATACAAATGTTGAAGATTCATTTGCTCACACTAATTCCAGTATGGTTTTCTTGTCCTTCCAAAACCGGGGCACAGAGGCAGAAGGAACACAACAGATTCTTCCAAAAATAGTGTTTTGATATTACTAAGATTCTCAGGAGTTTTAAGATTTTGTTTTTTCAACAACACCAACAAATAGTTGAAAATGTTATTCATCTTCACAAAGGGTCTGGTCAAATTGTACAATATATTTGCAAATTGTCTTTCACTAGACTCAACATAGAGTATAATGAATATACACCAATGAAAAATAAATGTTTTTTAAAATAAATTTGAACAAACTGTTGCTGATGTGAAAAATCCAAAAGCATAATATTAAGCTTCTATATGATACAAGGTTCTAAAGAAATTAAAGTGGATTAAATATTATAGTGGAACTGTATTTTGAAGGTCACTACCAGTAATGTGAATACTATTGGCATGAAACAGAAAATTGAATGTTATAGTTTATAAAATCTTGAATTTCTGTTAAATTCTGTCAAGACTCAGAAGAAACTATCAACCTCATCTTCTTAAGGACATTATTTTTATAAGTACATATAGTGCTAGAAATGGATGAGGGGAGATTCTAGATTGTTCTTCAGATAGAGATTCTTTTTGAAGGATATGTTATTTACGGTTTTCTAATTTCTCCCTATTTGATTATGTATGTCTATAGTATATATATATATATATATATATATATATATATATGAATTTCTCATTATCAGATAAGTGACAGTCTGAGAAAAAATAGACAATATTAGAAAAGTCCTTCAAGGTCTGATTGCATTGTCCTTCACTAATTGTGCTTAACAATTTCTTTAAACTTTGAAACCATTTTAAAAATTATGCTTTCATCATTTATAAATAACAATAGAAAAATTAAAGGCTGTATGTCCTGTACTTCTTCAAAGACAAATTATTTTCTTTACATGCTTCCAAAATTATTAATAATAAAAGAATGCTCATTGTATTTGAACTTATATAAAGGTTATTTTTTTCTTCATATTTTAATGTTGGATCCACAGATACCTAGTTATCTTCAATAAAAATAACATTTTATTTTTAGTATTGAGAAATCTGCTGCATATTAAAACTGTTTATTGATTGCCCATCTCTCCTGCCTTCTTCCCATTTTCTCTCCTAGTCCAGGAAAGTTTGGATTCTGGGTAATTATGACCTAATAAGCCAAAAAATAATTTTTATATATGACAAGAACATATTTTTTACTTCACTGGACTGTAAGGGTATGAAAGTTCTGACAGTAGACATACAGTCAACAGTCTCAAGATAGCAGTAAATTTATATCCACAGAAAGTGAGAACTCAAAATTAATTCCAAAGTTTACATGTCCTTGCCTGGCCCTATGAAAGACTTACATTCAATACAGATTTTATGTATGTCTTTAAATTTTTTTATTATGACATCCTTGCGTCTAGTCAATATAGCACTTTCAGTTAATTCTTCTGCTCCAAAAATGTAGCAATGAGGAGAAAAGTATACAGAAGGAGAAGGGTGGAACAGGAGGAAAAGGAAAAGAAGATGAGCTGAAGCATTTTCAGGGCTGAAGTAAGAAGACTGCCGTGAATTGAGGCCAGTCAGGATCACATAGTGAGTTCTAAGCCAGCCTGGGCTGTAGAATAGAACTTTTTCTCAAAAAAACCAACTCGCAACAAAACCAAACAAATCAAATCAAAACAAAACAAAACAAAACAAGCTGAATAACTTTGCAAAAGAGAATGAAGCAGGTACTCTGCATCAAAGAGAAAATTGAGGCTATGGAATAACAATCTTAGGACTGAGGTCAGAATAGCAGAAACTTTACTGTTATGTGATTAAGGGTCCACGCAATGAAAGACTTTACCAGTGACATCTTAGTTCCTAAGACAGATGTCTGAGCTATTTTCTAGTCTCTGCCCTTTGCTCCCATTTGCATTGAGAACAGTTGCTCTGGGTCACTTGGGACCATGATTATTTGGAGATACATGCTTTGAGATGAAGGAGTAGGCAAAGCTACAGTCCAACTCAGACATGTTTTCTAACAATTCATGCTGTCAGGAATATTTGCATTATGCACACCCTTGGAAGACAGACATGACCTCCTTCTGGTGTGCAGAGCATGCTTGTCTGTATTCAATATATTAAGTCAATTATCTCTTGTCAAAGCAGAAGTGAAGCACATGAGATCATGAAATCACTGTGATCTCAGGATCCAGGTTCCCTAATCTGAGGTAACTCCACCATTTATCAGATACAAGCATCATTTGTCCATCTGTAGGAATTAAAGCTCGGGGAACTGGTACAAGTTCTGATGCTCTGGACATTGCTAGTAGTTAGTAATAAATTTTTCTGCCTCTAGCCCAGCAGGCTTGTGTTTTCTGCCAGTACCCATGAAATTGCAGTAGAGTAACTTTAACTTCTAATTTTCACATCCTCCACTGTTGGCAGTGTTAAAATACTGAGGTGAATCCATAAGAATTAGGTGGGAGGGGCTGGAGAGATGGCTCAGTGGTTAAGAGTACTGACTACTTTTGCAGGGGACTTGGATTGGGTTCCTAACACTTACTTGGCAATTAACAATGGTCTATAACTCCAGTTCCAGGAGATCCAATGCCCTTTTCTGACCTCCTTGGTCATTTCATGACAAATGTGCACTTACATGCAAGCAATACACTCATACACATAAAATAAAAATAAGTAAAAGAAGCTTATGTTTGCAGCAGATGGAGTCAACTATAGAGTTTCACATAGAGAATACACATCTGAGAGATGACAACCCCTAGGTGACATAGCTAGAGTGGAATCTCTGTACCTTATGCTCACAGAGCATAGTGGAACAGGGGTTGGAGGGAATACTTAGTGCACCCCTCAACTCTCACCAGCGAAGCCTTCTTAGACAACAGAGTATGATGCACACAGAAGGCCACAATTTGCTAAGTTTTAGAGAACAAAAGACTGCAGAGTGTTTGTCCTTTGGTAGGAGTCCTATATTAAAACTCACCCATGGCTCAGCGACCATTTCAGAAGAGGAGGAGGAAAGATTGTAAGACCCAGGGTGGGTCCATGAATGTAGGGCGACAGAGTTTACATGCCACTGCAAGCTTGTTCATGTGGCATGTAAACTTGTGGCAATGGTGATATGGAGTACAAGACCCAGCCCAACTTAATGAGACAAGGGCCCAGAATGCTTGGAGGGAAATAGGTGGTGAGCTGGCCCTAGCTTGAGAACTGTTAGAAACTGATTATGGCTGAATGAGGGAGAGTAGATCTTCTTTAAGATCTGTAGATAGGCTGAATAGACTCTAGTGGATGAACTTGTACTGAAGGGCATCTGGATAAAATGCTTGACTGAATGGGACTTAGCATGTATGGAAGAGTGCATGAGGCCTGGGGAGGATGGGGGAGGAGATCTAAATTTGATGACAAGCTGTTTTATGTAAAGCTCGATAAAATATTAAAAATAAAAAAATATTTCTTGAATTATGTGAGAAACCTCTGATAGATACTGTTAAGTGTAAAAAAGTCACAAAGCTACATATGTATATGTGAATAATATGCATGCTTATATATTTATATACTTTCATATTTAAACATGAATGTATACTGAATATAAGCACATTTTTGAAGCCAATATATACAAACAACTGCATAAATGTTTAAACAAAGTTCTAGAAAGATATATACCAAATACTTTTCAAAATTTACTGAGCTATTGGAAGATAGTGGTGATTAGTATTTGGGCTAGAGGTAGGCAGAGTAATGAACAGAAAGTGGGAGAGAGTTCAAACAGTTGGCTTTTGGTCCATCCAATCTCTGGGTAAAAACAAACAAGCAAATAGAAATGAGTAAATGAATAAATATAATAAATTGGTCTAATCTTTTGCCAAATGGACCTCCATGTAAATAGGCTAATAGACTAATTGCTAAGAGAAAGGGACCTCAACCCTGGAATTCACTTAGCATGTTGCTCTTGAGCAGAGAATTAGTCATTGTAAGTAAACTTGAGATTTAGGAATTACAGGGTGTGGTTCTTTGAGAATGCACATACATTTTCAAACCTTCTTGTGCATAAAATGGTGATATTTCATAATTTAAGTGCTCCACACTTTGTAAAGGTACTTTGTAAGTCTGAATTTCGGAGCTTCATGTAGGATTCTGGGCGAGAAGTGATACGTTTATGAAGTCTGATCCTGAGTGTGAAATCTGAGTTCTGAGTCCCTCTGACAAACAAAAAGCATCACGTCTTAGAGTGCTGTAATCCTGACTGTATTTTGATTATCGTTAAAAGTCATAAAAATTTAGTCAACTCTTCAATGAATCTTTTATATTTGCTAAATTATAATTATCATTTGCTTATGTCTGTGTTTTTTCCCCTGGATTCTATTTCACTTCTTCTATCACTGGGATATTTCTACCATCCTTTCAATTTCTCATTTACTGAGCATTTGCTGGCTACTTTGCACACATTTCCTGTTTTATACTAATTCCACCATTGTGGTTAGTATTACTGTCTCATTTCTTTTTCAGAGGAGACTAATGAGGCTCAGAGAATATGATCTTTCTTACAGCCAGTGAGTTACTCAGACCTTTAGAATCCTTGAAGATTCTCAAACCTGGGCATTTATTCCTTTACCTATCTTCTCTCTGACTCTTAAATGATATTTTCTAAGAACTTATTATCTTATAGTCTTATTCTTGCTCTTTAAAACACACACACACACACACACACACACACACACACACACACACACAGGGTCCCATGCCTTCATGTATCAGCTTGCACTGAACTCTCTATGTAGATGAAGATGACCTTGAAATTCCAATCCTTCTGTTCCCACCTCCCCAGGGATGGGCTCCCAAGCAGGAGAAATCATAGTGATGTCAGTCAGATCCGTGGCTTACTGCATGCTAGGCAAGCCCTCTACCACCTGAGCTATATCCCCAGTCTTGCTCCATATTTGTATTTGTTAAACTTTTCTGAGTCAATGGGACCTTTAAAAATTGATAAAAACTCTGGACTTATTTTCTAGAAGAGTGCATGCAGAAAGAAATGCAAAAAAAGTTTTCCTATTCCACATGGATTTACACTGAAGTTGGCCCCTGTCAAGAGGTGCTGGCTAGTCTGGTCTGTCTGTTGGTTTCAGGGATCTCCTCAAGCCTAGGTGCCTCAATTACTTGTAGTTTCTTCCCTGAGCAACTATATCAGGTTCTCTGCTTTGCCTCTTTAGTCCCACCTCTCTGTTTGGCTATAAACTGAGCAGGTAGTTCTTTGTGTGCTTCTGTCATGATAACTAAATATAGTGCCAAGCAACTCCTCACTAGTTTTCTATCCAGGGGCTGTGGTTCAAATAATTAGGAGTGCTAAGTTGGAACATAAAGTGTAGCTTTCTAGTTACTACCTTGATAGGGCAAAGTTAGCCAACTGAGTAGGAATTTTCAGAAGAATGTTCTTACCCAATACAAAACAATATGATACAATACAATGCAATTCAATATAATACAGCATAATACAACACAATACATACATACATACATATATGCTTACATATATACATGGATGACTCTCAACTCCTCCTCCTCCCAACTTCACATACCCTTCTTTGATAATTTTTTATAATAAGCCATTATGTCCAATCAGAGCTCCCCAAATGTGCATGTGTATGGGGCCATCTGGAGGTGTACAGACAACCTACTAGAGGCCATATCCCCAGGGAGGGAAGATTTTTTCCCTCCCTCACAGATATGAATTGCCAATAGTCCTATCAATAGACTCTCAGCTTACTCCTGGATGGGGTCCTTCCTCTGCACAGCTGCTTCTCTCTGACTCCACTGCCACAGCCTTGGTAACCTCAGGTCTTACACAATTCACTTCTCTTGTTATAGTACTAGCCATATCTGGTCTCGCTTTCTCCATTTTCTCTTCCTCATTTCTGGAATCTTCCACAATATTTACCTAAATGATCCCTCGGAAATGGCCACTTAAAACGTTTGTGTCAAACTGAATTGAATGAAGTGTCCTGAAGCTCTCCAGAGGGTAGTAGATGTTCTATACAAGCATGGAAGGGGGGGTGATGGAATGAGGAAGCCATCTTTAGGTACCTTAGGAGATGTGAAAAAAGACACCTGAAATGAAAGGAAAGCCAGCAGCCGTCAAATGGATCATGTCCATGGGCAGAATGGAAAGGAATAATACAGATGATACCAAGGTTAAGGGCCAGACATGTTACTGGAATAAAAGAAGAAAATATCCCATGAGGGGCTAAAGGTAAATCTCCAAAGGCTTTCCATGATTACATTGCTGTAGTTTTTAGATTAATTTATTTCAACATTTCAAATTATTCCTTTAGAATTATTGTGCACATAAAGGTTAACAGATACCCAATAATGTCAAGTGACTTCAGTGTTATTCTCTCTTAGAAATGCTTTATGAACTGTCATTGCCCTTTGGAGAACATTGGTGCTCTGGGTTTGTTCCTTTGAAAAAAAAATTGTTGAGCATCAGTTTTTTACTTTCTCATATTTTACCTGATTGGAAAGCCAGAGGCGGAGCCCCCTGAGTAGAGGTATTAGGCTGCCAAAAATCTCAGAAACATTCACAAATAAACTCAGCACACTTCGTCTCACAAGAAACTTCAGAGGAAACAGCTTTGATTTATAGTGCTAATTCCTTTTGCCAGATGATAGTAGGCAAATAGAGATTTGAAATCCTTTCTCATTTTAATAAAGAGGATATGTTGGAGAGATACCAGACTTCTTAAGTTGTCCCAACTTTCCAAGTTCATAAGAAAAGGGATTTCCCCTAGTTCTAATAAAAAGACTGTTTTCCTCCTGAGTGCAGTATACATTTGCTCCTGCTTTGCAATGCCATGGCAGTTTGTTGACAGGTTGATGTTCTATGAATTCTGTCTTCACAATACATTACCAATGGTCTCCGACAATATTTGCTTAGTATAGTGTGGTTGTTTTTAATTTGTTCTCTACTTGGCCATGTTTTCTGTCTCTAACTGAACTATTTTACAATTTCATCTCTTGGGATGAGAGAACAAGATTTCTCAAACCAATTTTATACTCAGCTACTGCTACAGAAATACCAGCAAATTTTCTTCATCTCAGATATTCTACATGGCTTTCAGGATGATGTAGGTGGTTACCATGAAACAAAGATATATATATGTGTGTGTACACATGCACATATGTGTCACTTACCAGAGTGTGATAGAATTTTGCATTTCTAAGTGAGTTGGAAGCAACTAGAAGATTCAAGATGCAAACCAGAAAATGTCATGAACATAATTTTTAAAGTAATGAATAATATTGACATGTTATAAATAAAAAGTGGACAACATATTTTTATTCTTCTCCATTAATGAAGTTTAGTATAGGTTATTAAAATTCCATATATATTCATGTATATATGCTCACACACATACCGGTTTCTTCCATTATTGTGTAGGAATTCCTAGACCATAAACTATCCCTGAGAATTGATTCCACACTCCCTCAAATATGACTTTTCATAAGCCAACTCCTTTAAAAATATAACATTTCATATATTTCTCAGACTACATGTCAAATCAGTCTCATGCAAACACAATACTCTTACTACTTTCTTAGAGCATGGTGTTGAGAGACGAAAAATTTTAATATATCTGTGTGACATCTACATTAATGCAATGGTGGAATATTGAAACTGCTTTTATCTGCCACATTTCTCAAATGAAAGCGGCAGCTAATTTTTATGGTAGTTAAACTGTGAACCCAGCTCACAATCTTGCCTCTGTGGCTGTGCCCCTTTGGTATTATTAAGGCTGTATTCTTTATTCCACATCTTAGACTTTCAAAGTTGCTATGGATATAAGAAGCCTATCATGTAGCCATGTCTATACCAGAAAATTCATGCAGCAATTCCTTGATAGAATTCAGAGTCCTTTCAAGAAATTAAGAATAAAATTCTCTGGCATTTCTAAGGCCTGCTATATAGAGTATGCTTTGGTCTGACTACCTTGCTGCAGTTACTGGATATAAGCTTACCAAACTTACCAGTAGTTGCTAGGTGAGTTTTCCAACACTCTGCCTCTTTTTATTTTTTTTTTTAATCTCTTGCTGTGTTTCTTATAGGTATGAACTTATAAGATACACTTTATAACCAAAATAACTGTAAAATTTTTTTTGGGGGGGGGGCTTTTTGAGACAGGGTCTCCCTGTAGCCCCAGCTGGCCTAGAACTCACTCTGTAGATCAGGTTGGCCTTGAACTCACAGAGATCCTCCTGACTCTGCCTCCTGAGTGCTGGGATTAAAGGCGTGTGCCACCACACCCAGCTAATTTTTTTTTTTTGAGTGAAGGCTATCATCCAATATTTTGAGTCAAATATGGCAAACAGGATAAATCTTTCATAGAAGATTACCATTAGAAGCCAAGAAGTCTTGCACATAAGCAACTCCTCATGTGAATGTTTGAGTGGTTTGGAAAGGGATTATGCGTGAAATATCCTTCTGCTTTTGTGTAAATTGAGCATACTAGAATCCTTGCTGTGATGCTGGTAAACTCCTTATAGTACCCACAGTCAACAATATCTTTTCTTTAGCTGTCCTGATTAAATGAGTGACATTCACTATTGGCAAATTCCCCACAGAGTAACTTGAGCTCACATGTGCCTAGCCACAATACCAGTAATGACAAGATCCTGAGGGATTTGAAACCCTACCTCAACAAATTTATTTCTGTTTTTCAACATATATTCAAAGCAATACTTTGGCATTGTAATGTGATTCTTGACAGGGCTAAGGTAAATTCATCATGCTAAACTGAAATGTTTCTGGCAGATGTCTACTCTGTAACAATCAAATTGCGTGTACTGTATGTAATATATGACAAGCTTGGTGCTACTTCTAGTTGTAAAACTTACAAGTATAATACTTTATTAATGCAAACCTGGAATGTAATTATGCAATGCATTATCCAACCATGTTTTTTTCATTTAGAAAAACTTTGTGCAGACAGCTTGCCAACTTATAAACAATGGGAATTTTTAAATGAATACAGAAGAGAAAAACCTATAAACTTCTCATTTCAGAGACTGAAGAAAGCATAAAAGTGAAGTGTTTTCTCTTATTAAATATTAACTTTGCTCTTCATGGAAAAAGTCATTTGTCCTGGGTGAACTCTCCTCCTTAAAGAAGAAATGACTAAATGCCAACAGCAAGCACTGAAATATTTTAAAAGTAGGTAGTTTTGCAATAACCTAAATAGCAGCACAATCTATTATATTTCAGTACAATTTATTATATTTTAGGTTCAAGGATCTAAAACATATTTTGCTTAAAGGTGTCATCCAAATGAATGGTAACATGTTAATTTCCTAATAAATGTAGTCTCATCAAGTGACTTCTCCTTTATGACCTGCTCACTCAGAACAAAACCACTCATGGAATCATACTAATAAATCTTTTCAGAGTCCTCATTTAAGTATTTGTGTTACAGTTTGGGTTCCCATTGTCTTGCCTCTCATACTTAAAATAATTATTTCAGAATAGATCTTTATATGAACAAATAAGCTCTTAGTTCATATGTGATGATCCACTTCCTGCCAGGGAATCTGCATGGTGATTCCTTCAAGCATCTACCTCTCCAAGTAGACAAAAGAAAACCCCAACTAGTTTGTCTTTGCTCTCCTTCTCTCTCCTCTATTATGCTTGGTAATAGTCTCTGAAGACTTCTCTGAAATTCCATGATAGTTGCTACTTAAACATTCGCATTTTAACATAGTTATTAAAAAAAAAACAACAGAATCACAAGACTCTTTTGTAATTTAATGTGAAAATAAAATAGTTAAAACAGTTTTGGGACATTTTATTAGGATTAATGTGATGCACAGAACTCCAGGCAAGTTAGGCAACCTCTCCAGGCCAGTAAATACCTTCTCAGAACACAGAATTGGAACATGTCCAATTGAGAATTTGAATCAGGTGGTGTAAAGGGACAAAGGCTGACAAGAATGTAACTTTGGGAAATTTACCTACTAATTTTATTGCTGCTGGAGGCCAATCAGAGATTTAAGTTAAATTGGCTCCTAAAACTTATGCCTGGAACCAGACGTATTCATTAAGACAGAGAATTATGCATTTCACAAATTGATTAGTTACCAGTAAGTAAATGGCTAGTGATTCACTGATTTAGTTTCAAAAGGTCGAGCTAAAGGTGTGAACAACCCAGCAGAAACTTCTGTTAATACACTTCCCACTTTCAATGAGCTCCTTAGTACATGTCTAATTGTGTCTCCTAAGTTATTCTGATTCATAGGTGGGGTGGTTTGAATAAGAAATGTCCCCCATAGGCCTAAATATGTGAGCATGTGGTCCCCAATTGGGGCTGCTTGGGAGGTTATGGAACCTGTAGGAGGTGAAGCCTTGCTGGAGGAAGTACCTTATTGGGGCCAGCCATGGGAATTTATAGCCTCTACCCACTTTCAGTTTGCTCTCTCCTCTTCATGCTTGAAGTTTAAGATGAAGTTGACCTTCCTGCTTCCTGCTTCCTGCTTCCTGCTTCCTACTTCCTGCTCTAAGCCCCTGCTGCCATGCCTCCTTTGCCACTAAGAGCTCCCCATTTTGAACAATAAGCCAAAATTAACCCTTTCCTCCTTGAGTGGCTTTTGGTCATGGTATTTTATCATAACAGCAAAAAGATAATTAACAAAACAGGCATATGTATTCATTAATTCATTCACTTAAAAACAACAAATATGCTTGAGGATCTCTTACCTCCCAGGCCCATGTCATCTTAGCTTTTTGTTTCCTTATACTTCTCACACTTCGCTTGCTCTCATATCTATTCCACCCTCAATTTCTGACTTACAAGGTACATTAGCAGATTAGAGAACTGGAACATTTCATTCTGGCATTTGTCTCCAAAGTAACCCACCTGCCCACCACAGCATGGCCATGGCTACCATATAAACTTAGACAGATTCCCAGTACTCATGAGGCTGTTTATTCACCTTCTACCCCAACATTGTGCTGAGGGAAACAGCATTTGTAGCCTCAAGTATAAATGTTCTTTCAAACTTTGATGAACTTGATTTTAGTTAACGTCTATATAGCTGAGTTCTTGTGTGAATACTGAGCATATTCAACAAATCTATTTACCTGTGACATACTTTCCATTGTCTGATAAAAAATAAATGTGCTAAATCGAGGTTCTCCTGTCCTGCACCTATCCCTGCAGCCCAAATCTTCCTACAGGTTCTCCCATCTTTTGGACTCATAAATGAACACTCTTTCATTACTTTGAATTTGTTTTCATTACTTCCTGTCTATCATCCATACTGGTGCCCTAATAAAAGGCAAGCAAAATATGAATTTGATCTCATCTTTGTTTAAAATACTCAGAACCTTCATGTTGCCTACAAGAAAGAGTCCAAACACCTCCAGCATTGTGTTCAAGACATCGCCTTGCATTATTCATTATGTTTTTTGCCCCATCCCATCTCCATCCTGACCAACACAGCCACAACTGTAGATATACTGATTACTGCTGACTTTCTCCAAATCCAAGTTTGAATATTAATAGTTCCTCTTCTGGGAAAACTTCCTGGTTCTCAGAAGTAGCTCTATTGCTTTCTTCCCTCTGTTCCCCGGCAATTCTTCCTGTCTCTGTTAATCTATATTCACTCTAAGTTGAGGATTTGTTGACAAATACCAGAATTGTATCACATCTTCTGTATGTGTGTGTGTGTGTGTGTACATATGTGTTTATATGTTTATGTGTGGGTGCACCTGAGCATGCACTTGTGTAAGCCAGAGGAGAGCCTCTGGTGTGATTCCTAAGGTACCATCCACCTTTTTTTTTTTTTTTTTTTAGAAAGGGTCTAAGAGATTACTGACCAAAAACTTGCTAACAAGGCTGGGCTGGCAGGCCAGTGAGACCCAGAGCACCATGTATCTCCTGGAATTACAAGTGCACAGCACCATGTCTGGCTATTGCTTCACAGTATCTTACAAAGTTGCTCAGGAGATATTCCTTAACTAACCAAAAATCTGAAGCCGCAATTAAACTGTTAAAAATTTACCTGTCTAGGATTGAATTCATATCTAAGGCTGATACTGGACCTATTTAGGTCAAGAGTGATTGCCACTGAAAACAGAGAAGTATCATATTAACTTGTTTTATGACCATTGGTAAGTTTATTTAAAAGCCCTCTGAATACTTCTGGTGGAATTAATTTCTCAGCTAAGATTTCCGCTACATATCTGCTTGTTTATATTGATATGGAGTCATTTCAGGTTGTGGGAAACAAAAATTTCATCATCTTTTAGGAACTTTATCTTTTTTGTATACCAAATTTTATATTAGATCATTCACAATAATGATGCCTTCTTTCTCTGGCTTCTCTAATAGTGTCAAATGATAGCATGAAAGATAGATGCTCATTGAAATAAAATTGTTGAGGAGCTATCTGAAGTGTTTAGTGCCTCTCTTGCTGTAGAATATTTGTCTAACTGTACATGTTAAAGAGACACAAACATCCAAAGGACTCCCACTACTTGCACTGTTTTGATAAATTTTAGAAATACACAATTTAGACATGTGCATTTGCACACACAAACTTATTACCTCATTAGTCAAAATACTGGCAGAAAACAGATGGCTCACTCAATGGGCTTAGTGGAAGAGAGTTTAATAAGAAACAGTATACAGAATAATCAGTTGTAGGAAAACCAGCAATAGACTCTTAAGTGTTAGGAGCTAACCACAATCAGAGATCGTTACTTTCCAAAGCCTGGAGGGGTATGGTGAAGTAGCTATAGCTGAAGCAGGGGATCCCTGGGCAGGAATCTTGAATATGGAGGACCAGATCAAACCACTGCCTAGCAGAAAGGGCGCCAACCACCAGTGTGGGTGTTAATAACTTCATTTCTTTTTCTTCCCCTTTTTCTGTTGTTCATCAATGTCAACCATCAACTGAAGCCCACCAGAAAGCAAAGCAGGTAAAGGCGGCAGAGATAAGAGGAGTAAATAGAGAATGAATGACACAATCTTATGAAGGGCACCAGGCACTTAGCTAGGAGAAAAGGACATCAATATTGATCAGACACAGACAGTAACCTATTTTAGGCTGACTTATTTTAGGGTTAGTTCTAGCAATGAGGACTAAACATTATACATAACTAGGATTTTATGTCTTTAGGTTAGCCATTCATGGAAGGAAAGATGGGGGACAAGAAACATAACAGGAAGACTTCATGTTCCCATTCCAGTTTCAAGTAGAACAGTTGTGACAATATCTGTTTATTATATTAACAGGTAAGAATTCATAAAACATGGACTGATCTAAAGAAACGTTCCAAGAATAAAAGTAGATTTCTTAGGTCTATTAGCATGTTACTTTAGGAAAGGAAGTTAATCTGTCCCAGTGTTTTCATCTGTAAAATGGAGGTAAATGTGTCCATCCTCGAGCAGCCATAGTTTTGAGAAGATCAAATGAGAAAATGGATTTAGTTTCCTTTTGAAAAGTTTAACAAGCTCTACAAATGTCAGGCCCTATCACTTCTGGATGCTATCTCACAAAGCTGGTCCCTGGGTATACTCACTTGCCAATCATCACATCCTGTCTTTTTTACTATCTTTCCTTAACACATGGAGCACTTCACTCAACTCCAACTGAAACATCACACACAAAGGAAAGATAAGGGGCGAGAAAATCCAAATGTGTTGGCAATGCCACTGCATGTTAAAAAGAGAGAACTAGATTCACGTTGAACTTCGTTTCGGTGGTGCATAACTCCTTTTTCCATAGGTTCTATTAACTTCAAAGGGAGCTCCGTGCATGTAAATGATTATATTTATTGGATGCGCCAACTCCTTCTTATCCTCCGGGCACAATTAGAAATATCATAGAAAAATGAATGTCAGAGACTTGGATCCATACTTGATATTCTATGGGAAATTTCCCATCGTTACAGATGTTAAAAATCCTGCCCAACAGTCCAGTTATGAATTTGTAGTATTCCCTCTTTTATATCCTTGGAGTTATTTTTTTCTGTGGTTTTAGAATACTCTTTTTACAATAAAGGAAAAATATTCTTTTTAGGTCTATATACACTGGTGATAAACTCTTGGCTGCTGTACAACTTGGTTTAGTAATAAAAATTTAGACTGCATAACCTGTGACTTTCAAGGAACTGTTAGTATCTCCCCGAGATTATCCCATTAATACTTACGGCAACTCTGTTCCTAATTCAGGTTCACTCTGGGAACTGCTATCAGAGGCAGTATGTAGGAACTAAATTCCAGGATGCTCAGTTTACTATCACATCCAATAAACTACCCTGCAATTTGAGAAATCATTGTAAATTCAAGCCATTATCAATACTCTTGTTAGGTAGGGAGGTTTCTCTGGTGTAATCTCCCCAATGAAAACCCCTTGGTGCATATGGAGTCCTGTTGTTTTTACAGCAATTTGTTGTTTACTCAGTTTAAATTCAGGAGTCTTGTGACTCCTAATGGAAGTGTCTCTAGGAATGACTGTGACAAATAACTTAATGTCCCCATTCTGTTCTATCAATAAATATATAGATGTTGCAAATGTTAGAGACATGGGGCTTCAGCTACACTGGGTATGTGTTTGTGTGTATAAAAATCATCTCTAAGAGGACTTGTTAAATATTCAACTGTAAACTCTTTCAATGTGGGAAGTGGAGAAAAGGAAGCAACCTCTCAAAAGTATTTAAAAGTACTATGAGAGATTATTGTAATTGCATGATGAAAAAAATCTGCATTGGAAATGTACCCACATGTCATGGATGGGTGGAAAGATACAAATAATTTTTAATAATATTTTGATAGGCAACAAAGTTACAAACAATTCAGTCCAACTATTCCTATAGACAAATAAATAATATCCTATCAAGGTAATTTGGACCATTTTGAATTATTTGTAAGATATAAATTACTAACTAAATTAGTAAATATTTATAGAGCAAAACAATCTAAAATCTCTACAACAATAAAATTTCTAGAGAAAATGTGTGTAAGTAGGTTTATTTTGAAAGGGAAAGTCCTACTCCCAGTGTCATAACCAATTAAATTCTCCAGGTAATGACCCCATTTGCATAGCGAGTGGAACCCACAAGTGGGAATTTTAATGGGTACACCCCCTGAGTACAGTAATTGAGAGTGACACAACTTGAACTAGTTTTGTGCTTACCCCACTGAAAATTCTACTCAGATTATTTTGAATGTCAAGCTACAAGTCAAATTTCAAGATGATGGATTTGTTCTTTTTTAAGCACTGAGTTTGAATAAAAGAAATGCATTGCATATCTTTGCTTTAACTAATCTGTATTTCTGTTTCTCCCTATTGCTTCACTTTCTTCAGTGATTGGAATTTAATTTTATTCATTAATTTGTGAATAATTAGATAAAATAGTGTACTCAGCAGCTAAATTGCTTTTGCATTGCAATTTAATGTACTTTCACCGGAATATATACTGTATAGTTAAACTGGCATAATAGTTTACAAAAATGTAATTGTGTAAATATGTCCAATTATTCTTTTTGATGATCTAACAAAATCTACTAATATAATATGTATTCTGGGGTATATCACTTGTCTTTCACTTCAGTGCCAATAAAACAGTTTCCACAGAGCTGATCAGAGATGCCCTGTCATCTGAAGGGGTTACTTTTAAGACATTCTCCTTATCTCTCTGGCACGATGATTCATGTCCTTGAAAAGAACTGTGCACTCTGATTGAGGGGTCATATGACATCCACATTACATTATCTAATAAAGGTGAATTTAAACCGGTAAGAGTGGGGCTCATGATGAACTGTGCTCTTAGGTTTTGAGGTGACATTTCAAAACTTCTTTTGTTTCACTCTGAAATTGCTTTCGGTGCTGTTTGTAGGTGTTAGACACCACTCTGCCACATCTGTAATTGGCATAGCATCCAGCAGACAGGCTCTGTACATCTTTACACTGCAACCTACCAAGTTAAGAAATGTATTGGTTCAATATAAAACAGCAGGCTGTTTTTAGACATAGTTACTAGTGCACAAGCTTTAATATGGCTTGGCTTCATCCTATAATGAGATCTTTTGGCTCCCTGCTCAACAGGCTTTTATTCCTCTGCAAAAGGCTATGAACTATGTCAAGTGGATCAGTGGCTTTTATACCCCCTCTTTCTTGGCTTTGGAATGCAATTCCTTTGCTTCTACCCCTTTATGCATCAGACAGAACTTAAGAACTGTTTCCATTTTTCGAGCTAAACTTAGAATGCGTTTGAATTTCCTTCTCACTGTTTTCATTATTTTTTTTTAATAATTATATTCTCAACTAAATCTCACAAAAGCAACTGCCTGGCAGTGAATAGCTAATTGCAGAGCTACACTGCTTTGTCTTTAACAGATGTATCAGTACCCCCAGTGGCTAATGTAGCAAAGGCTGCATTTCCTAAAATGATTTCTTCCTGGCTATTTGCCCCAAGTAAATGAAGAATCTCTCTTTCTTTTTTTTTTTTTTTTTGCTATTATTTGTCAAATAGGATCTGGGAGGCATGTAGATATAAATAATGGGCAAACAAATAACAGAACTCTAACTGCCATCCACTATTTAACTGGAAGGCACTGAACTACTTATTTCACAATTGACTGGTTCAGAGTTTTGGTTGTGACTCTAGTGGAAAATGTTGCTCTCTGTCTGAGCTTGGTGAAGAATAGGAGGGGACAGGTTTCTCCCTTAAGGGTCTCTACTTTTCAGCTAGGATCTGCCCATGACTTTAAATTTCACTTCCAGATTGGCTACTGACTTCAATAAAATCTAATTTTATGTGCAGTTTTTTGAGTCATAGTTTTTTAAAGAAAAGGGAACCACCATTATTTAGTGGGAATTTTGCAATGGGATAGGCAGTGCATTTAGTCACCAGTGACCACTTCTGCTAAACTAACTTCCACAGAAGGGCTGAAGCACAATGGTATTTCATTTCCACAATTTCCATTTTAAAACAAACCTCTAAGAATCATCTTAAGTAACGAGCAAACAATAGAAGCCTCGCTGTTGGAGCTGAGGGTTTTCTCTTGGGAATTATCAAATGTTTTTCTTGGGTCGAAACTTCCTGTGTATCATATTACTTCCTTGATGTCTCTAGTGCCAAATCAATCACAGAAAAAGCACTCCCAACACTGAACACTGAAAGGAGTCTCTTGCAATACCAATCCATGATTAAAACCATAGATATGTGGCAAACCTTATTAATATATTAACTGTTGTTTAAAAAGTTGGTATGCTAGCCGGCGTGGTGGCGCACACCTTTAATCCCAGCACTTGGGAGGCAGAGGCAGGCAGATCTTTGTGACTTCAAGGCCAGCCTGGTCTACAGAGTGAGTTCCAGGACAGCTGGGGCTACAGGGAGACCCTGTCTTGAAAAGACCAAAAAAAAAAAGTTGGTATGTTATTGCATTAGTAAATAGGAAAGATAAACGCATTTGGTGAATATTTTTGTTTGTTTTTTAGATTAGAGGAAGCAATCCTATGTGCCTATTAATCATGAGTAACTGGAAGCAACGTGTTAAATAGTCTTAAATTAATAATAATCCCACTAGTAGTTATATTAACATTACTAAGTCTACCATTGTTAATAAACTTGCTCATACGAACCCATAGCAATAGTGTCAGCATGCAGAAGATCACACAAATTCAAGCAGACAAAAACACAGCACAGAACTGGTCAGCAGGCTCCAATCTTAGCCAAAGAGCTATTGGCAGTTAATTATTGCTGGGTGAAGAAGAGCTGATCTTCTTAAAGGGAGAGACTCTTGATAGGCTGACTAGGCCCCAGTGGATGAGGGACATCTAGGGACACTAATTTGACTTGACAGGCCTTAACAAAAATGACAGAATACATGAATTCCAGTGGTGTGCTCTAAGAGGGTGCCAATGGAGAAGCAGGTATCAAGATGATTAAGATGCTCTGTAAGAAATACATAAAAATTTGATAAAAAGTTTATATGAAAAACTCTCAAAGAATTTATATAATTCAAAAAATAACCATCATGGAGGTTCAATTTTCATTTTTACATTATTGTTCATTGATTTGGTTACCTGTAGACATTTTTCAATTTGTATAGAAAAAATAATATAAATAGGTTTTTAATGATGATAGGAAAGGTGTTTTTCCCCCTGTGGTTGAGATACTATGAAGTAAAAATGTATCTAGACTAAGATGACCAGTGCTGAAAATAAATGTTTTGGCTTTTGAAAAAAAAAATTGATTACAAAGATCGGTAAAACTAAACATTAGGTAGTATTGAAGAAGAAAAGCCACATGATCCCTGGACTCAAGCCTTAGGTTTGCTAGGCAGGGATGTCTGGTGTTTAGAACTTTAGAATACAGGACATTGGGATGCTTGTACTCACAGATTATCACCTACTGTTAAAAAAATGAAAACAAACAAACAAACAAACAAAAACAAAAAACAGAGAAAGACGCAGAAAAGTTATGGCAGAATGCATGATCTGCGATGGGTAGGGGTGGGGTGGGGGGAAGGGAAGGGGATATATGCCTGAACTGAATTGGAAAATGATGTATGAAATACACAAAACATCAATAAAAATATATATATAAAAAATGGAAAATTTTTATATAGTGGTGCCTTGGTTACACCTTGAATGGCTCAGATGATACTCAATTGTTCAGGGTAGGAACATGGCTGCAGCTGACCCACTGTGGTGACATAAGAACAGAAAAAAGATTTCTTATAATGCCATGCTTAATCCCAATACTCCAGTCAGACTGGCAGAGGAATCTCTGTGATATTTAAGCCAGTCTGGTCTACAAAGGGAGTTCCAGGCCAGCTGGGGCTACAGGGAGATTTTATCTCAAAATAAAAAATAAAAATAAAGACTACTCGCAAATATTTATACCATTGTTTGCTTGAAATACTAAATCTAAAACATACATTTTTCAGTGATTAACTTAGATAGTCATATTTCTGGTAACAGATTTTTTTATATAAAATCCATTAAGCTGGGTGTGGTGGCACATGCCTTTAATCCCAGCACTTGAAAGGCAGTGGCAGGAGAATCTCTGTGAGTTCAAGGCCAGCTTGGTCTACATAGTGCCTTTCAGTACAGCTGGGGCTACAGGGACACCCTGTCTCAAAAAGACCAAAAGAAAAACCATTAAATACAACACTCAATTTCATAAATCTTAATATACTTTGCTTGCTGTTCAAAGACAGCATATAGAAAAGGGTTTCTTTAATTTTGTAAATTGAGATTTAATTCCCCAGGTAAATAAATGAAATCAATATACTGAAAAACATAAAACTAGCAGATGTAGTGGCTCATGCCATAATTCTGGCACTTGAGAGGACTGCTGTGAGTTTGAGGTTAGCGGGCCTACATAGTGCAGTGCAGGTCAATCTAAGTTACTTTATGAGATTATTTCTCATAAAATGGTGGGAGGCGAAAGGGCAAGAAAAGGGGAGAGTAAGTGAAGGAAAGATGGAGGGAGGGAGGGAGAGAGGGAGAGAGGAAAGGAGAACAGAGGGAGACAGAGAGAAAAAAGAAACATATTTTTACATAGTGTGGATTTTTAAAAGAGTACTGCATTTTGATATCATAGAAAGACTGCAATTTGTAGACAAAATGTTCTATGTATTGCTTAGTTTATTAATGAGGCTGAGTCTTGTGATTTACAAAAAGAAACTGGGAAAGTTTCCAGAAAGAAATATAAATGGGTAATGAAAAATTTCAGGTTGTAATTTATAGTTTAATTCATTTAAATATAAATCAAAGAACATATCAAGGAAGGTAAGTTTTGATTAGGGCTGAAGAGATGGTTCATCATTGGCTGCTCTTGCAGAGGACCCACATTTGAGTTCCACCACCCACACTGAGGCTCACAATCCTCTTTAACTCAATCCGATGGGAATCCAATGCCCTCTTCTGATCTACATGGGCATTGTATGACAGGGGCACACTTACACTCATGCAACAATACACTCATAAATGTAAAATAAAAATAAAATATTTTTTAAAGAAAATACATTATGATATGATAAGTCAGTTCTTTAATTTTAAAATGTTCAGAATAATCCAGCTCCAGTTTGAAAATATTCCACATTTAAAAGGAGACTGAATCTAACCATACAGTATAGCATTTAGTTTTGAGAGCCACAGAATTCAACACAACATTTTACATACAGAAACTATAAAATATATTGAAACTACTTTCACATTTGCCTATTTTTCTTTTGAGTTATACAAGATGCTTAAAGGAATGACTACTGGAGTAGACAGCTGAAGAAAAACACTACACACACAATTAGGAGATAGAATTCTAGTATCTACTGATGCTCCCTATTACAGAGAAGCATTGCGAATGTATTAATGTTTTCATTGCAGTCATAGAAAGACATACTTAAACATCAGACAAACTTCTTTGGTACAAAAGTTTAACAGGATAAGAAATCAAATATTCCAACAATTCCAGGTCATGAGGTGGCTTATCTATAAACAGATGTTCTTCTTACATCCTAAGATTTAAGCACAAGTTAATTCAGGATATATGGCAATATTAAGATTCTTGTTATATTTGATGTAACAAATGAAAATTTCTCTTTAGATGAGGAGGCAACCATTGTATACTAGCACTGTATTTCAACCCAACATTTTAAAGTGTGTAAACTGCGCTGGGCATGGTGGTGCATGCCTTTAATCCTAGCACTAGGGAGGCAGAAGCAGTCAGATCTTTGTGAGTTCAAGGCCAGCCTGGTCTACAGAGTGAGTTCCAGGACAGCTGGGGCTACAAGGAGACCCTGTCTCAAAAAGACCAAAAAAAAAAAAAAAAAAAGTGTGTAAACTGCACTAGAAATATTTGTGTTTGTTTTTAAAATAATACTTTTAAGTAATAATTTAATTACAGACTAGGTTTTATCTCTGAGGAAAAATAGGACATGCTCATGTTAAAAATAAGAAAGCCCAGGTCTCCTAAAAGTCTAGGTTGGCTTCCTCAAAATATACTGTTATTATAGTTTGTTGTTATAGAAAAACACTTAAACAAATATACTTTCAACACATTTACCATGAATTATATTGAATGAATTCATACTACAAATCTGGAGAGATTAAACTCATAGGAGAACGTGTTTGTGTTTGTGTGTTTGTGTCTGTGTGTGTATGTGCCTGTGTATGTATATTAAAATGTGCTGTTCTTCTGAGCTGACTGGATCACTACATAATTAACCTCATCAAAGACTCATTTCTTTATACTTTAGTGTCTTTATACCCTGCCCTTTTGGCTTGATTTAACACAAAACTCTAATAATGAAATCTGTTTACAATCCTGAAAATCCAGTCTCCTTCTGGAATGAAAGGAAAAGTACAATCCAAGACTCCCTATGCTTATAAACTATAACAATGGCTGAGAAGCCATCAAATCAAATAGACTATACCTTACCCCAAAGAACTTAATCAGTCAAAATTTAGGAAAGCCTTGGCGTATATAAAAATCAGAATAATGGGATTTTTAAGATAAAAAATTTAAAGCCAGGTGTAGCAGCGCATGTCTTTAATCCTAGCACTTGGGAGGCAGAGGCAAGTGGATCTCTGTGAGTTCAAGGCCAGCCTGGTCTACAGAGTGAATTCCAGGCCAGTGGGGGCTATTGGGAGACCCTGTCTCAAAAAAACAAAAAACAAACAAAAAAAAAAAGACAAAAAAAAAAAAACAATTTAACTGAAATTTGTTAAAAAGTGTTCTACATTTTGGGTAAAACACAGCTTTTAATGTTTTCACGAACAATTTTATAACATTTAAATTATGTATAAGGAAGTGCATATTTGTATTACTTCAGATGTTACAGGCTGACAAAAGCTGTACTGCTGCATCTGAAGAGAAAGTGCAATGAAGGCATATTCTTTCTCCTCACTAAGGGCACAGACAGTTCGATCTATCTACCTTAAATGCTGTTCCACATTCAAGTAACTCATTCTACTGAAAGATGAATCATGCATCCTAAGCACCCCCACCCCAGCAGCTCATCTTCCTTCAAGGTTTCCTCAATAACCTGGGAGTTCTCTTTGGCTTGTTCCTATGGCTTGTTTATATCCTTTACAGTCCTATACCTCTTGGGGTCTGGTTCATTCTTCATAGCCTTCGTCCTCCTCCAGCATGTTGCTATGGGTTAGAGCAGGATGGTGCTCCTTAGTGCAGTCTGATAAGCACAGAAGGTGGAGGGGACTGCACAGAAGAGAGAACACAGAGTGCCCCATGAGTGTGTGGGGCTGCTGCCCCAGGATTACTTGTAAATAAAGAATACTTACTTTCAACCTGTAATAGATAAGCATCAGCAATAATTGGTCTAATTTCAATACCTATTGAGAAATAATATATTTAGAGCAAAGAGAGAATGGTTAAAAAACATAGAAATATCAATAAAGAGGAGACATTTAAATTTTAGGATGTGTATGTTAAAATGTCTTTCAGTTTTTATACCTAAGAAGCTTCAAAAATTAGTTAAAACTTCACATATTAAACACATAGATTTGTTGAGAGAAAAAGGCTTTCAGAGATTACTTAAAAATACTGAGTTAACAGTGCAAACACTGAGTTGTGTCATAAGATCTCACCATACACTTTTCTTCCCCTTATAAGAAAAATTATAAAATGTTCTCCAGTTTTAACACAAATGGAAGATAAATATTTATGAAGGAAAACAGATTCCACAGCATTCCATACAAATTTCCAGACAGTCTGAGGATTCACAACAGGCATCCATGATGCCACAGTCCATGTCACAAGGACAGTTACAGTCATCTCCCATTTCATCACCGCAGCAGCAGCAGCAGGCTTCCGAGGTGCAGATGCCACACGAAGCTTGTCCCAGGACAATATTGCAGAGGGTCAGGAATTCACAGAACAGGCATGCCAGGATACAGTGGACACAACAGTCTTCATTTTCAGGTGTGAGGAGACCACAGAGTGAGAAAAAGAGGAGACACAAAATACATGTCAGCAAGACTGGTAAGAAATGATCCAATGCACAACTCAAAAGACATATGGCTTTAGACTTTCGTTGTTTGTGAATGAGACACAGACAAAAGGAGCCCAAGTTACTTCTAGATGAGTGATCTTTAGGCGTAGATGCTGCCCTTGTTAAGTAAGCTGCATACGTGTCTGTGTGTGTATGTTGGGTCATCATTCTGACCCATTTTTATTTTTTCATTTATTATTTTTATGTGAGTATACTTCCAGCATGTTTGTAAGTGTACCGGTGCTGTACGATACCTACAAAGGAAAAAGAGGGCATTGGATCCCTTGGAACTTGAGTTATGGATGGTTGTTAGCTGCAATGTGAGTGCAAGGAACCACACCTGGGTCCTCTGAAAGAACAGCCAGTGCTCTTAACTACTGAGCCACCTCTCCAGCCCCCACTTTGCCCCACCCTGTGATGACTCTTGATTAGATATTACTTCTCTGTGCTTCTTATCAGTCATCCCTATCACCTACTGCTCTTAATAACACTGAGCTAAGACAATTAAATAGGAAGTTTCTTTATTTGTTCCATACATAGTCTTCAAAATTTGAAAGAAAAAAAAAAAAAGAAATTTGGGTATAATAATCACTAATTCAATACTTAAGCCGAATCCAATAAACAAGATCCACATGTTTTACTTTCCAATTAACTCACTTGCATTTTTTTCTGCATTCCTGTCTTTATATTTAATAAAATTTAATGAAATATTTAAATATTCTCTTCTTTGAGAATTTCATACAACATATTTTCATCACATCTTCTCCCTCCCTCAGCTCCTTCCTGATCCTCCCTCACCTCCTTACCCACCCAACTTCATAACTTCATGTTCTTCACGGACCCCAATCAAACCAAATTTGTGTTGCTCAAATTCTTGGGTGCAGATCCACCTACCAGGGGTCATGTCCTCGAAGAAAACTGACTCTTGATTTCCCTGCAGCTATCAAACGCTAGCAGCTCTTTTGCTAAGGATGGACTTCAGGCCTACCTCCCCTGTCCATGCTGAACTTGAACTACACATGTCTTATGCATGCTGTCTGGAGAAAACTGTTTCGTTGTGATCCTCCACCAGCTCTGGATCTTTACTCTTTCTGCTCTCGCTCTTGCAAAGATCATTGAGCCTTGTGGGGGCGGGGCATGATATGGATGTCCTATTTGTCATTTGCACTTTTTTTAAATTATAAAACTAAAGAAAACCAGCTAGACTCTAGTTATATCCAGCCACTATCACTAGATTTACCTACGTATGACAAAAGGAACAGCAAACACCAACACAGTACAAAGTACATGGCTTTAACATGTCCTCTGGAGGCAAATTCTTCACCTCTCTACTGTTTCCTGATGTCTCCCTAAACAGCAACATTTACTATATCATAAGCTGACACAGAGGTGAGCAGGCAAACAAATCACAAACTAATGAACTTGATGTAAAACATAATACAATTCTTATCTTTAAATATTGGGGGGATAGGTTTTTTTCCCCTACCTCTATTCCCCTTCTAGCCTTGAACATAGGACCACTTTTGCTCTTTGTGCCTAGATCTCCTAGTCCAGACCCTCCCACTGCATCCTGACCCCCTGCGCTCAGATCACTTCAATTGTCCAGTCTAGTTTGTTGGTGTCCCTACTCCATTTTGCCTTTGAATTCCTGAGACCAGCCTTCTCTCCTGGCTGTACCCACCAGCACTTGCCTTGGATCCTAGGAGCCAGGGCTGGTCCATGAACATAGGGAAACAGGCTTTCAGAGCACTGTCAGCACCGGCCCAACACGGAGGGAGGGAAATGGGTGGCAGTCTCCAAGCTTAGCCTGGGAACTGCTAGCAACTGATTACTGCTGGATAAGGGAGAGTAGATAATCTTTAAGATCTCTAGATAGGCTGACTAGACTCCAGTGGATAAACTTGTACTGAAGGACATCTGGGTACAAATGCTTGATTGGATGGGACTTAACATGGATGGAAGAATGCACGAGGTACAGTGGAGGTGGAAGGGATGGGGGAAGGGGCAATGAGGTCTAAATTTGGTTAAGAGCTATTGGATAAAAGGCACAAAAACTCAATCAATATGTTAAACAAAAATTTACCTACTTCTGACAAAAGGAAGACAAGAGGCCAGGCATGGTGGCACATGCTTCTGAACCAGCATGTGGGGGGAGAGGCAGGCTGATCCCTGTGAATTGAGGTCAGCCTGGTCTCCAGAGTGAGTTCATACCAGCCAGGGCTACACAGTGAAACCCAGTCATAAAACATACAAACAAACAACAACAAAACAATAAAAAATTGAATTTAGATGGAAGGAGCATGTGGAGAAAATTTTTTACTTCTGGAACTCATTAATACCTGATAAAATCACAATATTATTATTTGAGACTTTTTTAAATATCAGAAATATTTTTAATTTTCTACAGCACAATTTCTAATTTATTTTATGGATTTTTTTTTGCAGCAGTATGTTTACATATTTTCTACTGTGTATGTTGAACTGTCCTGGAGATCAAGTCTACGACTTCACTCTGCCAGTGAACCATGACCCTAGCTTCCAATGGAGATTTAGCAAACTGCATGAAAACCAAGAGATAAAAGCTGCAACCAGACATAGATAAATAAACAAATAAATAATAAATAAATACTAGAACAGACTTTAGGATAGGATAGAATACAATACAATAGAATAGAATAAAATAGTCTAAAATAATAGAATAAAAGTTTGTTGTATGGTTAGCCTTGCTGTAATCAAGGGAGAAAAACTTCTTTCTCTGTAATGCCATGATTCTACGTGAAGTTGTGGCCTTACAGAACTATCCCACCATCAGTGGTACAAGTGTTTTGAGTAACAAAAAGCAAGCACCAATACTTTCGCCTCTCCAGGCCTATCACTAACCACCCATCACAAGCTTCCTAACTCCTTAAACACATTAGTTTCCCTACATTCTCTACCTTAGGAGTGAACTGGAGGGTAAATCAAAGAAAATTTGCAAACATAAAGTCTTCTCCATATACTGCATGACACAAAGGAGAAGAGGTCAGAACACTCTGAAGATAAACTCTGGTTATTTGTAGTCTTTATTTTTTTATTTTTATTTTATTTTTTTATTTTTGTATGTGTATGAATGTACTGTCTGCATGCAGGTCTGTGCACCCGTGTCGTGCAATGCTGCGGAGGTCAGAAGAGGGTCTCGGATTCCCCTGGAACTGGAGTTCTCCTGGAATTGGAGTTACAGACGGTTCTTAGCCGCCATGTGGGTGCTGGGGATCGAACCCGGGTCCTCTGCAAGAGCGTCGGTGCTCCTAACCGCTAGGCTATCTCTCCAGATTTGTAGTCTTAAAGACTAATACACCAGTCTTCCCTTTCCTGCCTATCTACTTCCAGTTCACCTTCATGTCAATGTTTGTTTGATATTTCTTATTAATTTGAAAATTTTCAGGATATCATCCCGATTTGTAAACTACTTGAAACTTAGAAAGAACTACTTTATCATTAAGAAAATAGTGTTGGAAAGCTGGGTATGGTGGTACATAACTTTAATATCACCATTAGGGAGACAGCCAGGTGGATCTCTGTGAGATTGTTAGTCTGGTCTACATATCAAATTGCAGGGTGCCTGGGGCTATAGAGAGACACTGTCTCACAAAGACAAAACAAGACAAAAACCAGTGAGCACTTGGAGAAACTCAGTGGAATGAGGTAAAATCTCCAGCCCTCAGCATAGATAAGAAGGAAGATTACATGACACCCCCAATCAAAGAAGTGGCTGCTGCACACAGGATGCACTGATTTCTATAATCAAGGGGTATGAGTGGTTACTTTATACAAGAAGGGAAATCTACCATTAGTGCAAGAATAGTATTTGCTGTCTTCAAAACCAAGACATTTATTTCAGGAAAAGAGATGTTTTCATCATCTTCACTTAATATACTTATTTTAAAAATATATTTTGTGCTGGGCATTACGGCACATGTCTTTAATGTCAGCACTTGGGAGGCAGAGGCAGGCTGATCTCCATGAGTTCAAGGACAGCCTGGTTTACATAGCTAGTTCCAGGCCATCTGGGGCTACAGAGAGACCCTGTCTCAAAAAGGACCAAGAAGCATGTATTTTGCACAAAACACTGCTCTAAGACCTTTCCAAATATTATCTATTTTAATTTTAATAATATTATCAGAAAGTAGTACTGGTATGATCCTTACTTTACCAATGCAAAGAGTGAGCTACAGAAAAACTACCAAGATCACAAAGCCAGGATTAAGAATGAGAGACACAGCCCTTGGATCTGGGCTCTAATCCAGCAGGCTAAGCATGCCACTGCCAATGTAATGGGTCACTGGAAAGTCAGTTAGAAAATTCTAAAACTGGGCTGGAGAGATGGCCTAGCGGTTAAGAGCGCCGACCGCTCTTGCAGAGGACCCGGGTTCGATCCCCAGCGCCCACATGGCGGCCGAGAGCCGTCTGAAACTCCAGTTCCAGGAGAACTCCAGTTCCAGGGGAATCCGAGACCCTCTTCTGACCTCCGCGGCATTGCTCGACACGGGTGCACAAACCTGCATGCAGACAGTACATTGATATACATACCGAAATAAATAAAAAAAAAAAAGAAAATTCTAAAACTTCCAATTTATTGTATTTTTCATCATCTATGTTTTAAGCATTAACTAATTATTTTCCTTTCTAAAAAATCATTCAGAGTTTCAGCTTTAATGAACAAATGACAGTCAATGTGAACCTTCAAGTCAACACTGAGTTGCATAACTGATAAACTGCTAGCCACACCATTAAAGAGAAGAGCTACACCATTGAAGAGAGTAGGCATGCTAGACAGATGATACTTTAGTTAAAGAAATTAATCTGCAAATGTAAAGCATAGAAACTAAGGGCCAGTAACATGACTATGAGCAGCAGAGACAGGATGAACGAGCTCCAGCAGTAAACAGACACCTTCCGAAGGTCACGCTCCTTACATAAATATTAAAATTTGGGGCTGGAGAGAGTTCACTGGTTAAGAAACCTGGCTGCTTTTGAAGAGGACCTGGAATTGGTTTCCAGCACCTGCATAGCAGATAATAACTGTATCTCTACTGGCTTCTGCAGGCATCGTACATATATGGTACACATGCAGGCAAAACACTCATGCAAATAAAATAAAAATTAAAAAAAAATGATTAACATGTATAGAAATTGGGCTGGAGAGATGGCTTAGTGGTTAAGGGCACTGGCTGCTCTTGCAGAGGTCTTGGGTTTGAGCGCAAGCAACCACATGGCAGCTAACAACTGTCTGTAACTCCAGTTCCAGGGGAATCTGACACCCTCTTCTGACCTCCACAGGCACTGGACGATATAGGTGTACTACTTACATAATTGCAGGCAATACACTCATACACATAAAAAATAAATTTACAAAACCTAGATTTTATCTTAAAAACATAGATCCTATATATAGTGCATCAGAAAAGCACTAAAAATACCACAAACTAAAACAAACCAAAACCCATTATGGACTACTCTTAAAAAATAAGAAGAAAAGAAGAGAAAAAAAATTATTAGCAAGCACCTAAATAAGCCACAAAGCAAAACACATTTTTAAATATTTCATTTATTTTCGTATGTGTATGAATGTACTGTCTGCATGCAGCTTTGTACAGTCGTGTCGTGCAATGCTATGGAAGTCAGAAGAGGGTGTCAGATTCTCATGGAACTGGAGTTAAAGACAGTTTTCAGCCACCACTTGGGTGCTGGGGATCGAACCCGGGTCCTCTGCAAGAGCAGTCGGCACTCTTAACCCCTAGGCCATCTCTCCAGCCCCCACGAACCACAGTTTAAAGATGATAGAGAGATCAGATAAGATCCAGCTCTGCATTTTCTATACCTAATGGAGACATAAAAGAATGGACCCTAAATTCTATCACATCAACTACATACTCAGATATTTATTACTTACCCGAAAAGATTTGTGTTTTATACATTCGAGGTTGTGACAGCATAATAAAAAAGTTCTCATAAATGAAACACAAATAGCTGTCATAGTTTCTATGCTTATCACTGCCAAGAGCAGTCAAAGATATAAAAGGCATTAGGATGGTGGGGGGTAGTTATAAAGCAAAATAGATTATACAAGAATGATCACTCCAGTGTGGCAGGACATGCTAGCAATCCCAGCACTTGGTAGGTAGAGGCAGGAGAATCAGAGTTCAAGACAAGTCTCAACTAGAGAGCAAGTCCCAGGCTAGCCTGGGATACAGAAGCCCTATTTCAAGACAAAAAAAAAAAAAAAAAAAAAAAAAAAAAGAGTAGAACTGTAGGCTCATGGTGGCCATTGCACTTAGAATGCTGGTAATCTGAAAAAAACCTGAAGATGCAGGACAGTTATGGCAGTGCATGATCTGGGATGGGGTGGGGGGTGGGGGGGAAGGGAAAGGGAAATATGCCTGATCTGAATTGGAAAATGATGTACGAAATGCACAAACCATCAATAAATATTAAATTAAAAAAAAAAAAAAAGAATGCTGGTAGTCAGGAAGCTGAAGCAGGAGCATTAGCTGCATCTTGACTTTGAGGCCAGCCTGGACTACACAGAGAAACTCTCTCAAAAAAGAAACAAACCAAACCAAACCAACAAACAAATTCAAGAAGACTTGAATCAAAAAATAAACTTTTAAAAAGAAGAGTACTGAGCATGCATGTGGTTCACTGTTAGAACAGCTCACCCCCAGCCACCACCCTTGAGGTTTGCAGTTTTATGGTTTTATTCAGTCATGATTTTCAGTTTTTGGCAAAACCATTTAATCTTTGAGAAGCCAAGTGGGTTCTGGGAAGGATGCCGATCCTAAACTGGACCAGGCAGAGTTGCGCCATTCAGTGTACAAAGTGGAGAGCTCAGTGCAAGACTGGTAGCTACTGTAAATTTAGCAAAAACAAAGGGACATACCAGCAGCCAGAAGGAAAGAAAATCTTATCATGACATTTGATCTAAAAAGTAGCACAAACCAAACAAAAACCACTGTTAGGAATTACTGGGGACCCAGTCCCAAGCCAAGTTCATCACCTTAAGCCTTGGCAGCTGCCTCAAAAACCTACAGCTCTACCCTACCTAGAGCTGCAACCAGCTTAAACAGCACTTTAGACAACTAGAAGAAATCCCTACAACAGATCTCAGGAGTTCTGTTCTGTTTAAAGTGAAACTGAAGGCTCCATGCTGGAAGAATAGCAAATGGTTTACCTGGTAGGTGTGTGGCAAAATAAACACTATGTAATACTAAAGGAGGGCAGTTTGCTAAAGTAAAAGATTTGATCAAAGCCATTAAAAAAAAAAAACTATTTGGAGAAAGAACTCGGCTCTAGTACAAACAAGCTTGGTAACTTTTTTCATTTCCTCCTAACAAGATGTGGTATGACAGGTACTCTGAATTTCTTGGAACAAAGACACCTAATGGCTGAAGTGGAACAGGGGAAGGGACAGAGGACAGAGAATTCTGAGAATTCTCCACAACCCATTTTTGTGTGAGTGAAGACTCATATGCCTCTTATCTTGACTCATCTGTAATAAAGCTTCCTATGACTTAATGTGCTTTCAAAACTGAGTAACCAACACATAAACCATATACGGAGAAACAAGAGGTACATTATCATTCAACAGGCTAGTAAAAAGGAACGGCTCAGGACTTACAGAGTTATATGTCATTAGTAATTTAGATAACTGCCTTAAGGTTGGATCTGACTGTAATTTTACCATCCAAGGTACAGGATACTCCGAGTTGTTCACCACTCTATCTTCTGAGTGGTGGTGTGGACCGTGCAGGGGCTTGGGTTCCAACTGGGCAAGGACTTTCCATTTCCAGATGCTGCATCACTGTACTTGGTGTTTTCAAACAGAATCAAAAGGTGGTCTGAAAGTAAGTTTGAATCACCCCAAATTACAGCCAGGATGTCTGAGTGTTTAAACTACAGCTGGTAGGGACAGGACACTTGCATCTCGTGGGGAGTTCTGGTGAAGTGTATGTGGTGTGTGGTGTGTGGTGTGTTGGGGGAGCATATTTAGCAACGCTGCACAGCGGCTCGGCTGCAAGTAGCTGCCTGACTCGGGACTGGGGACACACAGCATTCTTGGCCCAGCTTCCTAGACTAACCCGCTGCCTGAATAAACTGGCCTGGAGTCCACTGCTACACAGAGCTCTCTGGCCCTCAGAGGTCCCAAGGGCTCTGTGCCATGGCCAGAAAATAGAGGCAACATTTTCCTAGTTGAGAGAAAAGTGAGCTAGGTCAGGCGGTAAAAAGAAACTTAGAGAAGAGTTATATTTTCCATGCAGACCAGACTTCAGGAAAATGTACAATTCTCTTTATTATCGTCACTCTTCTTAACAAATTCAAAAGAATCTTAGAGAAAAGGCAGCCTAGGGGACTGGAGAGATAGCCTAGCGGTTAAGAGCACCAACGCTCTTGCAGAGGACCTGGGTTCGATCCCCAGCACCCACATGGCGGCTAAGAACCGTCTGTAACTCCAATTCCAGGAGAACTCCAGTTCCAGGGGAATCCGAGACCCTCTTCTGACTTCCGCGGCATTGCACGACACGGGTGCACAGATCTGCATGCAGACAGTACATTCATACACATACAAAGATAAATAATAATAAAAAAAATTTTTTTTAAAAGAAAAGGCAGCCTGTCCTTCCATGCTCTACTATGGGACTCCTCACTAACTTTCCTACCTTACACACAAATCCTGAAATTACCTATCCTACGGGAGAGGGATTTGTACTTTAGGTCAGCAGGCAGATAGCTTAGGTTTTGTTTTGTTTTGTTATCCTGTTGCCTGAATTGTATGTAGTTGATGCATTAGGTATTCCAAAATCTCTAAGATTATATCCAGATCTTGGTCTGAATTTAACTGTAACACTGGTTTGAGCATTCCTGTCTAAAGTGATATGTCTGACAATCTAGGAAGATAAAATTTTTATAAGAGAGAAGTTACTATTTCCCAGGAAATTAACACAAAAATCTTAAGAGGAATAAAACTTCAGGTACTGGGGACTGGAGAAATGGCTTAGTGGTTAAGGGTACTGACTGCTGGCTGGGTGTGGTAGTGCACGCCTTTAATCCTAGCACTTGGGATGCAGAGGCAGGTGGATCTCTGTGAGTTCAAGGCCAGCCTGGTCTAGATAGAGAGCTCCAGGCCAGCTGGGACTAAAAGGGAGACCCTGTCTCAAAAAAGACTAAAAAAAAAAAATACAATACTGACTGCTGTTGCAAAGGACCCGGGTTTGATTCCTGTTCCTACACCATAACAATGGTGCATTTATACACATGCAGGCAATACACTCATACACATAAAATTAAATTAATTCACAAAAATATTAGAAAAAAAGACTTCACGTTTCTTTAAAAAGTACATTAGTGTGTATGTTTATGTGTATATGTGTGTGTGTGTGTGTTTGTATGATGTGTACATGTGGGCAGGTGTGTACAGGCCACGGCACACATGTGGGGGTCAGGGAACAACCAGTAGTAGTCCTTCTTTCCTTCCACCATGTGGGTTCCAGGGATAGAACTCAGGTCATCAGGCTTGGGGGCAAGTGCCTTTACCTGCTAAACTACCACCCCCATCCACAGGTGCTTCTTTAGAACATTTTACATTTAAGTCATTATCTGGGCAGATAGTGGCTAAAAATATCAGTAGTGCAAAAATAAGACATTTGTTTATTGACTCATTACAACAGTCTAAGATAAAAATTCCATAGGATGTTACTGTCCTCATAGAGTTGTGGTGAAGATTTAACAACTGCTTCATATAGTATGTTAAGAATTTAACAAGTAGGGACGTGCTGGATTAGTTCCCTGGTGGCTGTGAGGATGCTGATATCAGAAGATGGATTCTAGAAAGAGCCTACATCTCCTAGGTTCGAGTTAGCAGCCTTAGTGCCACGCCAACATTGGGTCATTCTCCTTGAATCCAACAAGGCTTGGAAAATCCCCTGCTAATATCTCGAAGACATGGAAAGAAAGAAAACACCAAAACCAACTCAAAGAACAAGAAACTGCAGAAAAGTGAAGCAGAAATCTGTCCAAAAAGAATTGGTAATCTATGTCTGGCTACAGCAGAAAATTAAAAAAAAATAGCAGTCTAGTTTTTTTTCCATATTTCATTATTATCTACTTATTTTCTTCAGGAGCCAGAAAGAAAAAAAAAGATTGTGCTTTACTCAAATTTACTTACTGCCATTTTTAAACTGACCAGCTGAAATATATCTAATAAAAAGTTGAATATACATTTTTGACAAATACATAATACTTTGCCTAATGGATGGGGGAAAGAGTCTAGATTTGATTGAGAAATGTTGTATGAAATGCACCCAACAAAAATTAACTTATACCGGGGCTGGAGAGATGGCTCAGTGGTTAAGAGCACCGACTGCTCTTGCAGAGGACCTGGGCTTGATTCCCAGCACCCACATGGCAGCTAAGAACCGTCTTTGACTCCAGTTCCAGGGGAATCCAACGCCGTTTTCTGACCTCCACGGCATTGCACGACACAGGTGCACCAACCTACATGCAGACAGTACACTCATACACATAAAATAATAAAATATTTTAAAAATTAACTTATAAAAGTATGCTAATAAAGTTAAAAAAAGCATTCTTTGAGCCCAGAGAGCAGGTAAAGGTGTTTGCCAACAAGCTTAACAATCTAAGTTCAATTCCCAGGACCCACATGGATGAAGGAACAACCCAGTTCCCACAAGTTGGCCTCTGATCTCCACAATCCACAGTGCTTGTCATCACACACACACACACACACACAGAAACATACAATAAACATAACAATAAATAGTTTAATTTTACAAAACCTTTTTTTCAAAAAAAAAAAACAAACCTTTTTTTTCTAGAAAGACCAATGTCCAAGAGCCTGCTTAAGTTGATACTAATATCCTTTATGGGCAGGATAGAATAAATGAGAGCAAATCCTCCAGTTCTGATGAAAGTATTCATTTGAATAAAAATGATGGAAAAATTCTCTCTTGGTTGCTTAATTTAATATTTTCCACAATTTTATTTTCCAAACTATATTTCACAACTCACACTTTGGCTCAGCTCTTGTTATTGATGTCCATGGCGTAAACATTATAAAGGACATAGTATGAAAGACATGTTTTTAAAATGGTATTCTATCTATAATAATGTACCCACTCTACTATAACTATGAAATGATGACGCTGATGCTGATGATGATGGATAAGTTAACACATTAGATATATGTGATGCTTTTAAATTAACCTATTACAAAACTCCATGGATTTGGCCCAGCTGCCTATGTGTGAACTCTCCATGGCAGGGTGGAGCCCACGAACATACCAAGAAGTGGCTTGAGTCAGCACATAGGCTGTGATTTCGCAGGATTGGAATCAGGCACAGTTCTCAGGCCAGAGCTCAGTGAGAGTCCAAACTGTGTGTTTGTAATCCAAAAAGAAGAAAAATTCCCAGCCATGCTGTTCCTGCAGGCCCTCTCATCCCTGCAGAGGCAGGACAGCTTATCCAGCAGGAGGCACTGCCTCCCACAGGCAGGAGAGATGTATCCTAAAAAGGGCCTGGGACCTACTCCCCAGCCCTGACAGAAAACCAAAGAGGCACAGTGGTCTAACACACAGACCAGGCAGGATGAAGAGTAGCAAGCAGATTGAAAAGCTAGGCGGAACAGTACACCAAAGCCCAATTCAAAACTGTGCACAGGAGGTAAATCCTATTATGTATGGAATTAATTTGTGAATCAGTGATGGCATTGTTACTTCTTCCACATCTCTCCTTCTCCACCAGTCTTATCTATTAATATGGTGTGATTCTTTAAAGGGACTACCACAAACCTCAGATGAATAGGGACGTGTGGCACTAAAATTGTAAGATACAAATATCTCCACTTCAGTTTAGTACGAAAGCAATTCTAGAGCCAAAATAATCTACAGTCGTGTTGTTTGCAAGTGCTCTAAATGGGATGAAAGCAGATGGAAGCTGTTTCCCAAACAATACCAGTCTTGTAGTCAGTCTTGTGTATTACTTTAAATTGTGGAAAAGAAGATAAAAATAAAAACTCCAGTGAGCTGCTTCCTGGTCTCCTGTGCTTCATCCTGGCTACTCCACACAGAGCTTTCCCTCAGTCTCAGCTCATTACCTGTTATTACTTCACACTACAAAGAGAGATGCTGTAAGTGCCTGGGTGGCAAAGGCTGTTTTTGTTTGTTTTGAACAAGGTTATTTAGCAACAGAGAAAAACATACTTAAGGGCCAAGAAAAAAAATACAGGTGCTTCAAGGAGTGATCACCGTTCTGTCCTCAGCAGTGGCAAAGCTAACAAGTACTACCCTTGTCAGGAGACCTGTGATGCTGGGAAACTAAGACTGGCTTTTAAGTCTCAGCTCTGTCACTAACTGAGTAATCTTAGCAAGTCATTTGACTCTGTGTTGATAGGCACACACAAAAGGGAAACAACTTCCAAGCTCTTTATTTAAGCACTAAGATTCTAGAATGATGTAATGTGTTATCTATAACCAACTGAATTTTAAGTCTAGCTTAAGGTCTTACTGTTTAGCCTTGAACAGAGCCATTATTGGGCTCAATGCAGTCTTTGTTTCTTGTCTGTATGGTGTGTGTGTGTGTGTGTGTGTGTGTGTGTGTATGTGTGTGTACAGATGCCAGAAGGTGGCGTCAGGCATCCTGCTCTATCACTCTCCACACCTTAACCCTTTGAGTCTTTCAGTGAACCTTTACTGTGTTTTGGGGTATGTTGCTGTCTAGCCAGCCCTAGTGAGCCTCTAGTCTTCATCCCCCACTCTGCTGCTGTTACAGGTGTGTGCAGCCAGACTCAGCTTTTTCATGGGCACTTAGGACCCAGAACTCATGTCTCAAGCTTGCTCATCAAGCTCTCTAATCCAGTGAGTGGTGCCCCAGTCCTTAATGTAATATCCAAAGCACAAGCACAATGGAAAGTTAACTAATGCTGAATAAATATGGATTAGCTTAAGGAGCAGTCATAATGTACAGGCACCACAAAGTGCTTGAGAGTCTCAGGCAGAGATTGCATGAGGGTCCAGAACGTAGATTCACAAAAATGCTGGGCGATGTGCAACATAAACTTGTCCAGGAAGGAACCAAGAGACAAGGCCTTGATGTTTCAATTCAACAAAATTTAACTGAACATGGGACCACATCACATAAGCTGCTCTACATATACAGACAAGTCTCAAGAAGAGGAAAACCATCTTCACAATAAAATGTGGCAACTGTGATTCAGATAAATCCATAGTGCAAGGGGAATATGGATAAATCAAACTACCATGCTGTCTATATATAGGATTCCTATATTCTAGGCACTATTGTAAGTAGTTTATAAATATTTCCTTATCAAACTCTGATACAATTTTATAACACAGATGTCATGATTATGCCCAAAGTACAAATGAATAGGATATTCATTATCTAATTCCGATTCATAAGAGTTGTGAGTGGTGAGAGGAATGAGCACAGGGTTAAAGAAGATAGTAGAGGGGATTCTTGAGCTCTGCTTTGAAGAAGAAGCATATGTTAGCTAAGAGAAAAATACAGAACAGTTGTTCAGTCCAGTGAGGAAATTATGCAGAGGAGAAGTGGCAAGTATCTGCTAGCTTTATGATGTGATTGCTCAGTATTATTGGAGCTAGACAGATCAGGAAGAACTCCTTTGATTTTCCATGTCAGAAACAAGGAGTCATAGAGGCCATGACACTGAGGAGAAGCAGGGCATTCGGGTGGTACAAACTGACAGGGCACTGGTTGAAGGAGCAACGGAAGGGTCATGTGTGATCCCAAGGCCTCTGGAGCCATTTACTAAGGAAGATATCTGGGCTTGATATGAAGTTGACTTGTAGTACAATATATTGTTAATGATGTGAGGTATGTTAAGTCTGAAGATACTCAAATGGAGCCTGGCCAGGTGCTTGGAAAGCAGGTAGATGTGGAGGGTGTGGGAGGGGCTACAGCTCTCACAGTAAATGAATGGCATAATGTAGTTTCTCAGGGAGAAAGTACAGGATGACAGAAGAGACAGAAGATAGCAGCAGCAGCTGAGGAAAGAACTGACAGGAGAACTGAGCTGACAGAGGAGGCAGCAAGCTGTGGAATGCTGTGCTTCCAGCATGGCATGGTCACTGCTGTGTTGAAATCAGAACAGCTGTGATTACCCACATAGGACCCTCATAGTATTGAGCCCACTAACACTCCCTCGTGGAAGGGAGGCATATGAGCTAACTCTGACAGGTCATAAATAATAGTTAATAGTTGGAAAGAGGGGGCATTCTTTGGAGATGTAGCAGCCTGTAAGTTGCCCATGCACCTGTAGGTTAAGCTGTCAAATCAGGGTCTTGTAAATAACCACAATTAAAGTCACTGATTCACCAAGCTAGTCTTGAATTGAATCATTTCTTTGATCTGCTTTTGGTGCCCCACCCTGAAGGAACAGACATTAGTTTATGTCTCCCCAGTAAAAATCACACAATTAGGAGTTAATGGGCCTGGAGAGATGGCTCAGCAGTTAAGAGCAATGGCTGATCTTGCAGAAAACCTGGGTTCAAATCCCAGCATCCGCATGGGACTACATTACATACTACATTGTAACAACTACCTGCAACTCCAGTTCCAGTGAAACCTTACATCCTCGTATGACCTCTGTGGGCAATGCAGGACATGGGTGCACTTACATACATACAGGCAATACACTTATGCACATAACAAAAGAAAAATAAAATTTAAAAAGAGTTAACAGAAAAGAAGAAACTAGAAAAGAGAGGTTCCTTGAAAGCAAGAGAAAAATGTTTAAAGAGGTTTATGCCAGGTACTTTGGCCAGGAATGGAAGCCACTAGCTGAGCAGTGAGGAGTAACCAAGAAGGGAGGAAACAGGCTAGGACTACAAAGGTCCCTTTAAGAAGTCTATATGCCAAGAGAACTAGAAACCCCAAACTACTAACGTATGCACACTTCAGAAAGGAACAAATAGCCCCCTCCCCCAACACACATAGTTTCTAGACATAAACTCATATTGTACTGCCCCCTGGAAGTGAGTTCAAAATGAATCAGAAAGAGCTACTCATTGGAGTATGTGGAGAACTCTGCACCATCATGAAGTGTGCTGCTACCGGAAGACGGGCATTTCCTCTTTGAACTGGAGGTAGCAGGCTAAGGTTTAGATATGTTTGTAGGGAGTACCAGGGTGGGAGACTTTAAGGAAAAGTTGATGACCTCTTCTTCCCTTTTAGTGACAGAATGAGACAGCCATTTGTGGAAAATGGAAGCAGATCTGTCTTCTTGTCTTCCTAGTCCACTGTCCCCTAGGAACACTGATCTCCTCAGAACAAGTGTTCAAATGTGATGTGCTGGATGCATCTGGAGCATACAACCCTCTAATGAGAGAGTGTAAGAATCTTGTTCAGATCAAAGCCTGCCTGTGTGTAGTGACAGCAATTTTATGGCCATCAAGATTTCTTCTGCAGTCCCTGGAATAGACAGAAGTTGAAAACACAATAGAGATTTCTGGTTCAGAAAGCAGCTTTGTTAGATAATATAGATAATACCAGGGTCACAAGCAAGAGGGATTTCATCAAGAGAACCAAGTCTAAATAAGCAAAACAAAGCATATAGAAGATCAATTCCAGGTTGGTAAGTATATAGATATAGACAGATAATAGATGGATTAGACAGATGACAGATCTCTCTTTTCATGGTTGAGTTAGGGTTCAGGAACCAATAAGCGCAAATTTATTTATTTTTATATTTAAGATTTTATTCTTATTTTTATTTATGTGCATGGTCTCTGTGTGAGAATATCTCTCTCTGTGTGTGTGTGTGTGTGTGTGTGTGTGTGTGTGTGTGTTTGTGTGTGTGTGTGCCCTCAGAAACCAGAAGACAGGATCAGATCCCCTTGAGTTAAGTCAGTTGTGTGCTGTCTGACAAGGGTGCTGAGATCCAAACCAGTCCTCTGCAAAACCAGGAAGCACTCAACTGCTGCGTCATCTCTGCAACCTCAGATTTATTTCTAAAAGTGTTTTCTTTCCCCCCCAAAACAAGAGAAAATAAGAAGTACTTTAAAAATAAAGTAGGACTCTCCCAGTAAATGTCTGTTGACTCAATTCAAGGTATCTATCTGTATGCCTGAGCTGAAGGTGCTTTGTGGTTTCAGTCTAACATCTTCTGATAATCCAAATAGCATTTTTCTCTAGGAGTTACCTATCATAGACATTGAAATGTACTTTTGCCTATTCTTTTGTCATTCTAAAATGCAATTTCCACATTACTCACCGAACATAATTATTAGAAAAAAAATAAACTTCAACTTCTAGTGTCAAGTATAAATTATGTTATGCTATGGGGATATTATCCCCCAGGAGGTCCACTTCCTCCAGTTTGATTTTCCTAGAGAAGTCACAAAAGATACTTAAGCAGGCTTACTATGTCTTTGGAAAACTAGTATGTTAATCCATTCCCCTCTTTTCTCTCAATTATCTTCATACTTCCCTCAAACTTGGCTTTTTTAGTCTTCTAAGAGACAACTACTATTTATTCGTGTGATTGTTTTCTTCTACAAAATGGGGAGCAGGGTTCATTTCCCTGAGCAAACTGTGTAATACTCATTCTATTTCATTCTTTAATTTTCTCCCACACCCACTTGACAGGATGCCTGTCCCCTTCGTTCCACCCTCCCCTCAAGTACACGAGAAGGAGTGAAGCCAGTACAAACAGCGGAGCCCTGTGTTCGGGAAGGGATGAAGCCACACTTCCCACCTCTGCATCGAAATCCCATTGGAAGGTTTGCCAAGAGCTCTGAAATAAATGTGTCACCAGGTTGTTGACTTACGAGATTTTCCTCCGTTTTCTCTTGTGCTTATTTAAGGAGAGTTAAAACCCAAAATATATCACATAAGAGCCAGATAGTCAAGTCAGTCTCCTTTCTGCAACAGCCTGGCATTTCTAACTATTGGTAAAATAAAATAATGGCTTGACAATATAAGCATAAAAAGAACAGCTACTGCTGGGCATGGTGGCGCATGCTTTTAATCCCAGCACTCAGGCAGCAGAGCCAGGAGGATCTTTATGAGATTGAAGACATCCTGATTTATAGCCAGTTCCATGCCAGCTGGGGCTACTGGGAGATCTTGTCAATAATAATAGTAATAATAATAATAATGATAATCAGCAACATCAACATTTACTTAAGAATTTACTGTTTACTACAGCTTCTTTAAGGTAAAATATTTTAATATTTGATTTATTTATTTATTTTACTTATTTGCTTACAGGAGAAAGTACTTCTGTTTAGTTTCTTGTGTTTTTCTTGCAGGGGTGCGTTGTACTATGGAAATTTTTTTAACATGTGGCCTACAATATGTAGGATTTTAGAGATAATTAATGATGTCAAAATAGTTATATATTAAAAGTTGAAAGAATAAATATGTGCTTTGTAAGTATACTAGGAATATCTAGTAGCAATCAGATAACTACTGTAATTTCAAAGGAACAAAAATAAGTCCTTGGGGCTGGAGATATGGCTCAGGAGTTAAGAGTATTGACTGCTCTTACAGAGGACCTGGATTCTGGATTCGATTTCCAGCACCTACATGGCTGCTAACAGCCATCCCTTACTCCAGTTCCAGGGGAATTTGACACACTCTTCTGACCTACATGGGCATTGAACAACATGAGTGCATCAACATACATGTAGTCAATATGCTCATACAAATAAAAACAAATAAAAGTAAAATAAGCACTGTTTCAAGATTTCTACAATTGTAATATATTAAAATATCAGAGACAACTTCACAAGTACTACTGACACTACTGAACTTAATTTTATAATTTATAATTGAGGAAAACATTCAATACAAAGTTTGGAGGTTAAGGAACTTACTGATTTTCTTTCTTATTCAAGATGGCCACCTCACCACCACTGTCATCACTAACACCATGACAATCATCATAAATGCTTAGGATCTTGTAACTAAAGGGTGAACTGAACCTTCCAAAGCATTTCCTAGTATATTCATCTTAACCCCCCCCACACATACACACTACAGGAATTGAAAAAAAAATGTTACTACATAAAACACTGGAGGAATTTATAAAGGCACAAAGGACAACAATAAACACAGAAAATAGTACAAAAAGGAAGGTTTTGGTTAAAGATAAAGAGATTGGAATTTAATCCAGCTAAGCTTAAAATCTGGAATATGCTCCATCCTTCAGATTATCAGTAGATGGACCCGCCACAGGGCATTGGGCACAGATTAAACTGCTAATTATAATTGCCCTTTTCTCCATTTCAACAGCTGATTTAAACATGCTGCTCTTTCTACAAAATTGAAATTCATTTTTTCAAAGGTAAAATGCCTTGACTAAAGTAGAAAATTTTAGACAAAGTGAAACTCAAAACCCAAGGACAATGTTTTGACTTATTCTGAGTGTCTCAGATGAACTATTCCAATAGGAGGTCTGGGGAGGAGGAGATCACTGGTAGAGTGTTTTCCTACTGACTGTAAGGCCCTGGACTCCCTACTAGTTCTGAAAAAAAAAAAAAAAAAAAAAAAAAAAAGCTTATAATAGTCCTTAAATATTTTAGGGGAAATAATCTTTAAAATTGGAATTACAGTTCAGTGGCAGAACACTTATTTAGTGTATATGAGGTCCACGGATGAATCCCCAATAACCAGTAACACATTTACACACGTACGCACACACACATAAGCATTCAATAGACAATACTGATACTATTTTTTCCCCTGTGAATATCCTTCACCAATAATAAGACTCTCATGAGTCATCACAAGTTTTTGTCAAAAGATTCAAAACATCCTGTACATCCTGTATCTGCCCCCCCCCGAAGTTTCCTTCTTCTAATTATATAGCACCTGCTGCCATTGCTAGAACTAAGAAACAATTTTCTGAAATCCACCTAAAACCAAAGAAATATTTAGCATATTTAGCTTTGTGCCAATTGATAATATAATTTCTTAGTTAGAAGTTCTCAAAAAAATAATAAAAAAAAGAAGGTCTCCAAACTGCATATCTTCTATGATGTAATCTACTGGGCAATTCAGTGCATAAAAGTGTAAGATGTACTAGGTAGGCATTATAAAAAAATATTTGCGGGGCTGGAGAGATAGTCTAGCACTATCTCTGCTAGTCAGCACCGACTGCTCTTTGCAGAGACCTGGGTTCGATCCCCAGCACCCACATGGCGGTACTTAAGAACCTGTCTGTAAACTCCAATTCCAGGAGAACCCAGTTCCAGGGGGGAATCCGACCCACTCTTCTGACCTCTGGGGCATTGGCACAGACATGGGTGCACAACACATAAGACAGTAATTAAAAAAAAAAAATACACATACAAAAATAAATAAATTAAAAAAAATATTCGCAAACATGACCCCCTTTCGTACAAGTTCCTACACAGTAGGTGTGATGCAACGAGGAAGGCCACAAGTAGCCAAGGTTCAAAGAATGGGAGCTCCCAGTGTAGCCCTGGGTATGTCTCCTATATTAAACCTCACGTCTATACCCACAGCTCCAAGCTCAGGGATCCTGCAGAAGAACAGGGGGATTTGGAATGAATTGAAAGAGCCAGGCCGGTTGCATGAATTGGCGAATCAGTGGCTTACAGTCAAAACTGCAAGGTTCCCATGGAACTTGTGGCACAATGTAGGCTAGGCCACAGGACCATGCCAACTCAAGACAAGGTTCAGCGTGTGGAGCAAGAGAAATGGGGTGGGGACTGGCCCTGTGCAGTAACACAAACAGGCGGGACTGAGTGTTTGCTGTTGGGGGGAGGAAAGAAAAAGAATCGCTTGCCCAATTTCTAGGTGTGCACTAGCTCCGTGATCTGTATTGCCACTGAAGGAAAACACAACATGGTTCAAGAGAACTCATCTGATGAGGACTCCAGCTTGCCATGTTCGTAATGCATGAGTTCGTGGTGGGGAGGAGTTGAGAGGACATGTGGGGGGGTGGGGGGACTGGGCTTAACCTGGGGAACCATGTATGAGTTGTGCAAAGCCTAATAAAAAGAATCTCGTGATGAAAGAAAAATAAATGACCTCTCTTTTGTAAAATCTGATAGATATGGACACGGCCACACACACACACACACACACACACACACACAACAACACATAACTGTGTAATGAAACACGTTCTCTCTCATTTGCCAGCCTAATCTTTATGTGTCATCAATTCATCAACGTCTCTTTTTCCTGGCTGCCTTTTAGTCTATACATTCTATTCTAAACTTTCCCTGTTAGCCTACAGTATTTTACTATGGCTTTTTTTTTTTTTTTTTTTTTTATTTTTGGGTCTTTTGAGTAAGGGTTCCCTTTAGTCCCAGGTGGCCTAGAGCCCTCTGTACAACAGGTGGCTGTGCTTGAATCAGAGAGGATCTGCCTCTGCCTCTGCTCCAAGGCTGTGACTCTTACCTCTAGGCTTTAAGAACTCTCTGGCACCAGAGAGACCTAGACATCGCAAACTTCGTTTCTAACTTTTCACATTTCTTCTTTAATCCACTTGAATCAAACTCTGATGCAATTACAGAGCAAAAATATGAATATCACTGTAATGCTTAATCTTCATTGTCAATGTGATTCAATTCAGAATCATAGAGAAAGTATACTTCTGATTATGCTTGTGAGAGTATTTCCAGAAAAGTTTAACTGTGGAGAGAGAACCAATCATGAATATGGACAGCACCATTGGCAGGCTTAGGTTCTAGATCAGTAAAAACGCCAAGCTAATTAAGCACCAGCACACACTGACACAGAATGTGAGAGGGTCAGCTGCCTCACATTCCTGCTGCAATGTCAGATTGGACCCTTGGAGTGCAAGCCAAAGTAAACACTCTCTTAACTTGATTTTTGTTATATATTTTGACATAGCAGTAGGAAAGCAACAAATATAGTTACCGACGACTTGCACATGCGACTCTCAGAGGTCAATTCTCACTCATCTCATTGGACCTTTGGTTGCAATTAACACATAGCCACTCCTTTCATTATGAAACCCCTTCATTTGGCTGCCCTTCCCTCCTATTCCTTTCTTTTTTTTTCACATTTTTAATTTATTTATTTTTGTTAAAACAATCTAGACCCCATGTCCCGCTCCTTCCCCCACCCCACCAGCCCGATTCGTGCATTCTGCCAAACATGCTTTCCATCTATTAGTCTTTCTCAATATTTCCCTGTGGGGGAAGTTGACTGTTTTGAGCAGAAGTTCACTGTTTCAGTCAGTTTCTTCTTTGATGCAGTTATTTTTTGTTGTTGTTGTTGTTGTTTCCAAACTGCATTATGCCAAACTGCTTTGTACAAAAGTCAGGGGGCCCTACACAAGAATACTTACAACTGGGTAATGGCACAGCATCCACAGATGAGTTATACCATGCATCGTTTGTTTTTTGGGGACTGTTATCTTCACTCAGCAGCATGATGTCCTCTAGCTCCAGCCATTCTTTCTGCAAAGCTCATGATGCGTCATTTTTATGCTGCTTGCATAGAAAATCCATTGTGTAGATGTACACATTTCTTTATCCACTGTCAATTGAGGGGCATTTGGTTGGTTCAGCTCTTTGCTATTTTGGAAGAGAGCTGCAATAAACACAGGCCGTGCATGTACTCTGTGGTGGCGTAAAGCTTGAGTACATGCCCAGAGTGAAGTGGTATGGCTGGGTCGGGTGGGTGTCAAGTTCATTCTCCCAAGTCTTCCAAGGGTTCTCCACACTGCTTTCTTTCCATAGTGGTGTGAACAAGTTTACATTCCCACCAGCAGTGGGATGAGGTTCCCCTTCCACCCACACCTCTCCAGCAACTGGTATCATGTTTTTGATCCTAGCCAGTCTTATTGGAGTAAGAAGTGATATCTCTAAAGTGGGTTTTCATTTGCATTTCCTAATGATTGTGCATGTTGAGCAGTTCTTGAGGTGTGGTGTTTCCCGACATCTCTAATTCCGCGCTTGTGAAGTCTCTGTTCAGTTCTTTGCTCCATTATTTGAGCGGGTCGTTTTGTTTTCTTTTTTTTTCTTTTGTTTTTGAGTAGTTTATATATTCCGGAATACAATGCTTTGTCAGATGTATCTGCAGTGAAGGTTTCCTCCACTCTCTTGGGATTTCTCTCTTCACTTCCTTATTGTTTCTTTTTGATTGTACAGAAAGCTTTTGAGTTTATGAGGTCCCATTTGTCAATTGTCGACCTTAATCTTGCTGCAGCGCTGTCTGAATTAGAAAGTCTTTCCTACGCCTATGGCCTATGTTAGGTCTTCTGCCAACTTTTTCTTTATCAACTTCAGAGTTTGGGGTTTCACGTTGAGGTCTTTAATCCATCTGGAGTTGACTTTTGTACAGGGTGAGAGGTAGGGGTTTAATTTCATTCTTCTACAAGTGGTGATCCAGTTTTGCCAACACCACTTGCTGAAGATGCTGTCTTTTCTCCATTGTGGTTTCTTGGCCCCCTTGTCAAATATGAGATGGCTGAAATTGTATGTGCTTTTTTTTTAACGATTCTAAACATTTCTTTTTTTATTTTAAGAGTAAAAATTTCAAAAAAAAGTTATTGATTATGCTTCCAAATCAAATAACATTAAAACTATATATATAATTGTCATTTAAGCTAATTATGATTGCTAACATTTCCTTAAAAATTACATTATCAAATATCAGACTATTGTTCCTTAAAGAATTATAGAGGTAAGTTCTGAGGTCCCTGGTCACAAAAATCTTCATCAATCAATCAATCAATCAATCAGTCACTATGTAACTTCATTACCATTTTCTTTCTTTTTGGTGAAAATATTTAAAATCTTAGAATGATCCAAGCATACACTACAAAATTATTCATTATGGCTGCCATGTTGTATGTGAGATTCTCAGGTTTTACTCATTTTATAGCTTTTATCAATAATTTCTCATCACTGCTTACTTATCGGTACATCTCCCCTAGTTCTTCATCTGCTGACTTCGAACAAAGTAGTGGCGCAGCGCTCAGTTCTCAGTTCTCAAGCTATTTCTGTAATTTTCTTTCTTGGCAGCAGACCTTAACTCTGAATTCATATTAGAATTCTATGGGAAGCTTCCAAAGGATGCTGACTCCTTGGACATACTCCATTCCAAATGAATCAGAACCAAAGGCCACAGTTACTCTTTATTTCCTATTCCTATCACCCTGAAACGAAAAGGATGCCAGCCAGGACATAGGCTGCACTGTGATAACCCACAAAATTATCTCAGACTGCAGATCTTCCTACTGAAATCCAGGCTCCTCCTCCTACCACATAACTCAAATCCAAATAGCCATTCATATAGATCATGGCACCTCAGACTGAATGTGTTCAAAGTCAAACCTGATCTTCCTCTTAGAACCAAACAATTTTCTATTCCTAGTCTCCAAAAGTTTGTTAATGGAAGCTCCATTCCTCCATAGGCTGGGAGTCATCCTTAACCCTCATCCTACTCTTCAGCAAATGCACACTACCACCAGTGTACAACCATTAAGCAACAAAGCCTCGTGATGCCCGTCACTGCCATCCAGATGCCATCCCATTATAACCATCTGAATTGCTGATAGAGCCTCACAGCCACCCTTCTTGAGCTTTTCTGTACCAGTAATCTACTCTCACCACAAAAGACAGGCCAATGTTTAAAAATATTAACTCAGATCATGTCAGCAATCTGCTCAATACCTGCTGCAAGCTTCCTGTCTCAAAAACCCCACAGTGGTTCATTAGGCCATATCACCAGTTCAGTTCTTAGAAATTTTGACTAAGATATCTGAAAGTATCTAATCTCTTCAGTCACCTCAAGAATACCACAAGTGCTAACAAGATTTTATTACCTTTCTTTAAAACTTAGGATAAAAAAAGCTTATCCAATTCTCAAAGTAATACATGAAACCAAGAATGATCAGAGCTACTGCACAAGGTACAATCACATTTAATCACAGTTCTAGTTTATTATAGTTTAAATCTTAATTTGTAAGCTTATGCTTATGATACTAATTTAATGAAGAGTAACACATGTTTGAACATATATTAAAATCAACTTTCTATGTTCTGATTGTCTGGATTACAGGGTACTTTTCAGACTCTTTTTTCCTGCACTGGGTTTTAATGCCATAACTATTTGTTTATCTCTTTATGTCTTGTTTTTTTTTTCTTATACTATTCTGTATGTGTAAAGCCTATGATTAACTTCAATTCATGGGGCTGGAGAGATGGCTCAGAGTTTAAAAGAGCACTAGCTGCTCTTGTAGAAGACCCAGGTTCAATTCCCAGACCCTACATGATGGCAAACCACCATCCAGAACTCTAGTTCCAGGGGATCCAATGCCTTCTGACCTCCACAGGCATTGCATGACAGGGGCACACTTACATACACATAGGCAATATGCTCATACACATAAAATAAAATAAAAATAATTAAAATTCAATTCATGGCCTTATGAACATAGATTTTAAGAAGTATCAAATTCCATGGGTCTACGGACCAACACACAAAGGTTAGATATTTGAGACTTAGCATCATAACACCTCCATTCAAACATAATCAGTGCTCTTGGAATGGGGTAGGAGTAGGGCTTGAAGAGGCATTTTAATCACCAGAGGTTGCAACACTTCATATTAAGTCACTCCATACAAGTCAGTCAGAAGTTTCTTACAATTAAACAAGCAAGCACTGCATCCAGAGCAGAGCCATGGAGCTCAGTGACTCATCAAATGCTTCTCTAGTTGCTCAATGCTCTTGCTTTGATAATGTTTGCATATTCATTTAGTTCAGCACTCAAGACCTAAACACTAAAGAACCTACATACTGATCATTGTCCTTTAATGTCTTCAAATGTTTCCTCTCTCCTGGATCTTTTCCATACAATGTAACATACTCAAATCTCTCACACCTTGAAACAAAACATGAACCAAACAAAACCAGTTCCCTGGATCTGGACTTTTGCCCTGGCCTTTGGCTTTTCTGCAAGTGTTTTTCACTAAAGAGTTTCCTCACACTAATAACCCACACAGTTCTGGCTACTACATGAAAATGGTTTTAGGAAGTTCATTAAATGGTACCCAGGTATTAAATCTAACGGGATCATTTTAGAACTCATCTATCACCTCTCAACAGAATCTGGTACAATTTGGTGTGGTCCTCTTCACATTCTGAAGACTTAGTTCTCTGCTCTGACAACAGGCTTTCTGGCTGTTTCTCTTCTGACCTTCCTTACTTCTTCCCAGTCAAGTCATCCTCCACTTTTTGCCTCCAACTCCCCAGGCTGTCCTGTCAGTGTGGCCTTACTGTCTGACTGACTTTCTTTCTGATGTCACCTCTGGAGAAAAGTCTAACCTCACTGTAGGATTGTCTTCCAAGGTCAGAAGTTGAAACCACACTCCAATTCCACCAACTGGCCAGCCTCCAGGGACCTCTGAGCCATTCAGATGTCAGCCACCTGACCTTTACTTTGAAATCTCTACTTAAGAAAATTTAGAACTCAATTTCAAGTATCTGGTCTGTGAGAACAAATAGCAATAAGCATGGCTGGGTTCTGAACTTTTGCTCAAGCTCCAACAGTTTGTTTCCAATCCATTTTGGAACTTTCCTCCTGAACTATCATTTCATATTGGCCAGCTATAAAACAAGTCAGGTTCAGCTGCCAATGACATGCAGCTATTTCTTTTGATTTCCTAATTGCAAGCCATTTTCCCAATGAACTACCCTAGAAGAGAAGTGACAGCCCTGGTAAGAATGTGCATATGACAGTTGTTCCAGTTCTATCCAGAACTAGACCTGGACCAGGACTTCAACTTCTATCGGAAGACAAAGTCTAGGGCTTCTAATGTGCATACATGCCACAACTCAGGGTTGAAAACAAGCCATCTACAGCCTGGCTCCGTGCCTTCATAGTGGTATTTTATTTCAAAATAAAAGCAAACAAAAAGCAACTCAAGCAACAAGATAAAAACACTCAGCATTTTCACTGTTATGTATTAAAAAAAGTACAGTAAAAATCTTGGTGTTCTAACAGGGCCGTGGGCTTACTCAGTTTTTCCCATTTCACTTGGCTCTGAGTAGCTTCGTCTCCCAGGCACCCCACACCCTAAAGCTTCCTGGACAATCTGTCTGTATCTCCATTGTTTGATTTCCTCCCCACCCATCTCCTGAGTGGATGCTAAACTAATTTAAATGCTTAGATCAGTGGACAGGGACAATTTTGCTATAAAACCAAAAGCCAAAAATTCAGGAATTGGCATTCTTACATAGCTGAGAGCTTCTAATTCTCTTCCAGATAGCCTGTAAAACTGTTGATTGTCATAACAGAGAACGAAACAGAAGGAGAGAAAGAACTCTGAGAACTGAGGCATATTTTCAGTGTGTCTAGGTTGCAGTATGTATGTGTTTTAAGTTTCTGAACTTTGTTCCCGTGGAACTGGAGTTAAAGACGGTTCTTAGCCTCCATGTGGGCACTGGAAATCAAACCCGGGTCCTCTGCAAGAGCAGTCGGCGCTCTTAACCACCTAGCCACCTCTTCAGCCCCCTGCATACACATTTTTATACATGCACATTTCACATCATATGCACTCAGTCCTCATACCATACACATACATGTCACACCATATATACATACCTCACAATATACACACAAATTCCTATACATACACACCTCACATCATACATACATACTTCTCACACCACGTACACACATATACTTCACACCATACACAAACTTACACACACACACTTCATAACATGCACAGACACACATCTCATACCATACACACATACCTCACACCATACACAAACACACGTATACACCTCATTTCCCCATACACATCTCAAACCCCTCATGTCTCATACTGTACACACATTCATGTCCTCTACTCTGCTCTCACACACATACACACCTTGCATCATAGACACAGACTCCTCACAGCACACACACACACACTTTGTTTTAACTACTGCTGTTTAATTTAGTATGTTGGATGGATGGGCATTGAAGTGTGTTGAAATCCTACCCTGCAAAGCCCTGGCCAATACTGCACTGGAAAGCACAATTCTAACACTTTCACTCCTTCCCATTACCCTGAATTTTAGAAGACACAGTGGAAATGCAACATAACAAAACAAAACACCATCCAGGCAAATTAAGTATTTTAAGGAATGCCATCCATATCCTGCCCAAGTCACAGAAAATGTGTTTCTGGAAGATCTAATTATAGCCCTGTGGTGACATCATGAAATCCTGTTATTACCCTTCCACCTAAAACACTGGTCTGGTATGACTACAATTATAGGCAAACCTTTTTATGGGGAAAAATGAGAATTTTACAGGGTCATAAAACTCGGAATGAACAACTTAACCTAAATTTTGCCTTTCCCATTTTACCCCAGGTTTTAGGAACTGGAGTATGTAGTTGTCTAAAATCATACAGAATACAAAGAAAGCCTGGTGAGGTTGGCAGCAGCTTCCTAGAGGGCCCGCTGCTGGCAAAGGGATGCCTAGCCTCCTAGTGTATTCTGAAAAACTGCTACATTATGAATGCCTGAAGAAATGCATGGGGAAAAGAAGGAAGAAAAGCCTAAAAAGGAGAACAAGGTCATAGAGTAAGAATCTCAGAGAATCCTTAAAGAAAGAACAACAGAAAGAAGTGTAAAGTATGGACTGGGCTTCCGTCCATCCACAGATCCAGGTGATTAGAGTTTGTTAACTTCCAAAATTCAACACATATAAAACCAGCTCATCATCATAATTACAGTAATAGTCCATAACTAAAGTATAAAGAAGCCATGAAGACAATGAGAGGAGATCCTTAATATACTGCAGTATGTGCCCCAGGTGTGCAACCATGGCTGTCTGGAATTGTGGGGTAAAGAGGCAACATCGAGGAACACAGGATACATAATGATGTCCTTCCTAGGTCATACAGACCAGGGACACAGCCCCAGAATAGGTCACCAAGGAACACAGGATACACAATGATGTCCTTCCTAGGTCATACAGACCAGGGACGCAGCCCCAGAACAGGTCACCAAGGAACACAGGATACACAATGATGTCCTTCTTAGGTCATACAGAGCAGGGACACAGCCCCAGAACAGGTCACCAAAGAACACAGGATACACAATGATGTCCTTCCTAGGTCATACAGACCAGGGACACAGCCCCAGAACAGGTCGCCAAGGAACACAGGATACATAATGATGTCCTTCCTAGGTCATACAGACCAGGGACACAGCCCCAGAACAGGTCACCAAGAAACACAGGATACACAATGATGTCCTTCCTAGGTCATACAGACCAGGGACACAGCCCCAGAACAGGTCATCAAGGAACTCAGAATGTCCTTCCTAGGTCATACAGAGTAGGGACACAGCCCCAGAACAGGTCACCAAGGAACTCAGGATACACAATGACATCCTTCCTAGGTCATACAGACCAGGGACACAGCCCCAGAACAGGTCACCAAGGAACACGGGATACACAATGATGTCCTTCCTAGGTCATACAGACCAGGGACACAGGCCCAGAACAGGTCACCAAGGCTGCCTGTGGACTGGTTTCTTTCCCACCCCTGCAATCTCGTCTCTCGATTTGGTTTATCCATAACATTGGATAGCTTACGTGATATGAACACGCCATTAATTCATGAAGCTTCTTTAGCCTTGGACATCTCCCTCTCTCTGTTAGCTGCTCTCTATTGTTAGTTTGACATAATCTAAAATCACCTGGGAAGATAATTTCAGTGAGGGACTTTCTAGATCAGGAGGAACTGTAGGCATGTTTGTCAGGATTGTCTTAATTTCATTAATGGATGTGGGATGACACAGCCCACTGTAGGCAGCAGCACTCATAGGGTTTGCATTCTGAACTCAACAACGGTGGAGAAAGGGAGCTGAGCAGTAAGCATGCGTCACAGGCTCACTCGTCTCTGCGACCCACTACTGTGAGCACCTGTTCTAAGTTCTTGCCTCGACTTTCTTGCTATGATGGACTCTACTTTGGAACTCTAAGTTAAAATAAACTCTTTTACTCCTTAAGTTACTTTATGTCTGGGTACTTTACCACAACAACAGAAGTGAAAGCAGGACTCTCTACTCTTAAGTCTCTAACCTAACTCCACCCTATCTTTCAAGTCTGACCCACCACTGCCCTTTTCAGGAAACACGCCTTGCTGACCCCTCTGTGCGCCTCAATAACAATGATTATGACAACAGCTAAAGCTTAGAGAATACTTGGGCTGAGATAGCCCCAAACACTATGTGGTATCTTTTTTATAATGATCTTATTTTGTACAGACTAATAATATCCCTACTTTCCAGATAAGACACTGCAGCATAAACAGGCTAAATAATTCACCCATAGATGTATCATGGTCAGGGATGGAGCTCTGACCTTGAGCCAACTGGTTCCATAATGTGTGCTCTAAACATCAGACTCTACAGTCTCTATGTGATTAAGAATGAGGTGCCCCCAGTTTACTGTTGTGTACCCAATATTCCTCACTGTCTTTCTTAGCACTGATATCCAGAGAGATGCTGAAATTTGATGTGTACTTGTCTAGAAATGCTAATTCTAAAGGGTCAAGAGTGGAATACAAATTAACTATCAAATATTCCTGAAAAGTTAAACATATCTAATAATATTTTTGTTGAAACCTAATTTTTAGAAAAAATATAGCCCTTACTGGCACACCTTAAACCTATTAGGATTTACCTCCCTATGATAAGAAAAATGTCTTCAGGACTAATGAAAACCCTTGGCAATTTGAATATTATATGATACTAAATTATACTATAATTATTTCAAAGGTCAAGAATCTTAAACACTTAGTCTTAAAACTCTCCACCTGGGTGATGCAATCAGAAAATTTAAGTATGTATGAAAATATTTAATTATACAAAACAAGAGAAATCTACTAATTTAATAATCTTTAAGTAAAATGTGGAGTCTTCCTACTAAGTAGTTTTTTTTTTCCTCTACTGCAAAAAGGAACATTTTAGAAGAACATTTTTTTAGTGCAGATGAGCACACATTTGATTTCCAGGTTAGTTGTAAGGAAGAGTAGGATATAGTGGTTTGTAGTAAAGCAATGTATCAGCCATCAATGCAGGGCAAACAGGGAAGCTACCAAGTAGGGCACCACTGCAAATACAAAACAGAGTCAGACCCCACCCTCGAGTTTCAGGAATTCAGTTTAGTGGGGAAAGAAACCAAACAAAGAATACAAGTGTGGGAGTTGGTTTTCAAATCCTCACAGACAGGGATTTAAGGAGAATGTGAACTGGGAATGGCGATGCACTTCTGATCCCTTTAATGGCAGCAACTCCAGACACAGAAGCCAGTGGATCTCTGTGAGATCTAGGCCAGCCTGAACTACATAGAGAATTCCAGGCTAGCTGGGGTTACAGGGAGACCCTGTCTCAAAAAGGAGGAGGAGGAATAAGAGGAGAACAAAAGAGGAGGAGGAGGAGGAGAAGGAGAAGGAGGAGAAAGAGGAGGAAGAACAGGAGGAGACAGAGGAAGAGGAAGAGGAGGAAGAAAAGGAGGAGATAGAGGAGGAGGAAGAGGAGGAAGAACAGGAGAAGACAGAGAAGGAGGAAGAGGAGGAAGAACAGGAGAAGGAGATAGAGGAGGAGGAAGAAGAGGAAGAGGAGGAAGAACAGGAGGAAACAGAGGAGGAGGAAGAAAAGGAGGAGATAGAGGAGGAGATAGAGGAGGAGGAAGAGGAGGAAGAACAGGAGAAGGAGATAGAGGAGGAGGAAGAGGAGGAAGAACAGAAGAAGGAGATAGAGGAGGAGGAAGAGGAAGAAGAGGGAGAACAGGAGGAGACAGAGGAGGAAGAGGAGGAGGAGGTGGTCACTAAGCTGGGTCTCACCCATACCTATCCACATACTCAACCACATACTCGTTCAATCCTCACCTAAGTCCAAACAATGCTTCCCAACCTAAAAGTGTTTTTCATAACTAGTCAGTGGAGGACCTTCATTCATCTTCCTAATGAATCACTATGAAATTGTTATATATTTAGTTCTATTAGTTGAGCCAGAAAGATGCCTCTCAAGTTGCCAATGCTATTTACATGCAAATAAAAATCGCAGCTATGGCAGATGTAACCAAAACCAGAGCACAATGTCAAAGTGGGCACGGGAAGCTGTTTTGGAGGTTTTCACATAATACTGTTTTGTAGTTCCCAGCTAATTTTCTACATGTACAGCTAGAATACATGATGAAGGCTTAAGGAAATATGAAACAAACAGAAAGTTGGGCACAATGTTGCGTCCCTTTTAATGCAAAAACTCAGCTGGCAGAAGTTGGAGGTGCACCAAAAGCCTGAGGCCAGCTGGGTCTACACAGCTAGTTTCAGACCAACCAGGACTACATTAAGACTGTCTCATAAAACCAAAGAGAAAGGCCCACAAAACAAAAGAACAGCAGCAATAAAAAATTGTTTAAATCTAGCCATGAAGTCATTACACCAAAATAAAACACTTCATCTTCTAAAAAAAGCAGGCCTAAAGAAACAAGTCCCTCTGCAAGTTCGATACTTTCTTTTTAAACATATTATTTATTTGTTTATTCTTATTTTATGTGTATGAGTGTTTCTGCTGTGTATATGTAAGCATACCACATGTGTGCAATGCTTGCAGCAAATAGAAGGGGTGTTGTATGCCCTGGACCTGGAGTTACAGATGGTTGTTAGCTGCCCTGTGGGTGATAGGAACCTAAACTGGGTCCTCTGCAAGAACAGCCACTGTGCTTAAATGTGGAGCCACATCTCCAGTCCCCCCCCCCTTTAAAAAAATAATATTTGTTATTTTTATTTTATGTGCATGAGAGTATTGCCTCCATGGGAGTGCAATACTCAGTGCCCTGCAGTGCCCTCAGGAATCAAAAGAGGGAGTCAGACCCCATGCTACTACAGTTACAGACATTTATTAGCTGCTGTGGTGGTTTGAATGAGAATGTCCCCCATAGGCTTTAAGTATTCAGACATTTTGTCCCCAGTTGGTGGAGCTGTTTGGGGAGATCTTAGAAGGTGTGGCCATGCTGAAGGAAGTACGTCACTGGGGGCAGGCTTAGAGAGCTTAACAAGCCTTGCTAGTCTCCAGAGGCTCGCTCTCTCTCTACTTCTCCAGCTCATCGGAGGATGTGAACTTTGGCTTGCTGTCTCCAGTCCCTCTCTCTGCTTCCTGTGCTCATTGTGAGATGTGACCCTCGGCTTGCTGCTCCAGCCCGGGCCACCACGCTACCCGCCACAATGGACTCTGATTCCCTGGAACTGTCAATTGTAAGCTCAAATAAACTCTTCCTTTTATAAGCTCCCTTGGTCATGGTGGTTTTATCACAGCAACAGAAAGGTGACTAATACGGCTGCCATATGCGTGCTGGGAGTTAAACCTGGATCCTCTGAAAAAGTAGCCAGCGTTCTTGAACACTGAGCTATCTCTCCATCCCCATTAAATTTTTTTTAAGGTTTGTGATATTTTCTGTTTAGTTTGTCATCTTTGTGTTTAGTGAATTTGTTTGTTTGCTTGTTATTTATTTGTTTATTTATTTATTAGCATATTGTCAGAGCACATATAGTAACTTCCACACTGAAAGTCAGAGTCAGGAGTGGTGGGCCATGCTTTTAATCCCAGCTTTCTGGAGATAAAGGCAGATGGGTCTCTGTGAGATTGAGTTGTCAACATGATCTGCATGGTAAGTTCCAGGGTACCTTGGGCTACAGGAAGACCCTATCTCAGAAAACAAAACAAGAGGGCTAAAAGGATGGCTCAGAGGTTAGGACCACTGGTTGTTCTTGCAGAGAACCAGGTTCAATTCCCAGTACTCAGATAGTGCCTAACAACCATCCTGTAACTCTAGTTCCTGGGAATCTGACAACCTCTTCTGACCTCCAGGGGCACTGTATCACATGGATGAACTTATATACCTGAAGGTAATACAGTCATAAACATAAAAGGAAAAGTGAAACACAAAACAAAAATTCAAAACAAATTGAAAGTCAAAAAATAAATAAATAAATAAATAAAGGCACAAGTTTAAACAGTGGCAAAATTCATGAAGACATCTGTCTTTGAGAAAATAGGGATACGGGAATTTTAATCTATGCTCAAATAATCCCAAAGTACGCAGTTGCCTACTACATGCAACAGTTTTGAGTCACTTTCATTTCATATTCCTCAGGCCTCCAAGCTGACCTGAAACTATTTGGTGATAAGTGTAGATTATAAGGGACTCTATTCTCTGAATCTTTCTGGTCTGTTATAAATAGTATTGGGGGAGGGGCAGAGAAGAAGGGGACAAGAAAAAGAGTGGATGAAAACGAGGGAGGGAGGGAGGGAAGGAGGGAAGGAGGGAGGGAAGAGAGAGAGAGAGAGAGAGAGAGAGAGAGAGAGAGAGAGAGAGAGCTATATTTTATCCAAACACTGTTGATTTTCCTCCTCCATGCTACCTATGAAACTGCACTCTTACATTGCAAATCAACCGAGCATGATTAAAAGCATGCAATAATGAAAATCTCCATAAGCTATTTCAGGCTGGATTGATATGCCAATGTTACCGCTCTTCAATACTAAAATAAGCAAATATGAGAAATGATAGCTTAGAGACATAAGTAAATTCATGTGCATAAAACAAGTAGGTTTCAATTGCATTCAATTATTTCACCAATCACCTAGAAGTAAAGATTCTCTAAAGAAAATTGCATTGCCTCCCCAACTCCTTGGAGAGCCAGTTTAGTTAACAGCCTACCTAGACTTCAGAGATGACCACGCAGCTTACATGTCAAACTCATTTTAAAATGTCAATCATGTCCCTTTCAATCTAATTAGTTTGGAAAGTAGTGTCACTGACCTGGAACTATGCAGACCATTTATTATCATATCATTTGATCAACCTAACACTTTGCCTCAGTTGAGTTTAAGACACCTGTAGCCAAAATGTAATATCGTTTCCTCCACTCATTACTGCTAACTCTCAGTACAATTCCCTATTTACAACTCAATTTATCACTGTCAGTAGCCATGGCTAACTTTACAAGGCATCCCACAGAATCTTTAAGATTCAGAGCAATTAAAATAGAAAGGTAAAAGGGATATATATATATATATATATATATATATATATAGTGTATGTGTGTGTGTGAAATAAAAATGACAGATTTAAGACTTTTAGATAAGAACTGCAAATGCAAAAAGGGGGAAGAACAGAGCCATGCATGGACTAGGAATAATTTATAACAACTTCATCTATAGGGAGTGAGTTTTTCTTTAATATAATGTAATGAACCATATAAAATGAATCTGTAGTTTGTCATCACAATAGGCTTGTTTTATAATACAGAAAAACTTTCTGAGGTGCATAGCATTTAGCCTGACTTTAATCTGGCCAAAGGCAGAAGTAATAATAACTAGCTCCCGGAGGCCAGAGAACGTAGGCAAGTGTCTCTGAGAGCAAAGGGAAGAGGCTGGGAGGGCCCAGGTGGATGTGGGCAGGTTGGTGGCAGGTTGGTGGCAGGCTGGGTGCTGGAGGATGACACTTAGCAGCAACGGCAAAGATCACCTGGCCCATTCTCCAGCAAGAGCAGAAAACTTACCCAATCTTTTTCTCATTTCAGCTTTGCATATTAAGAACTGATTTGCACAAGAACAAAAAAAAAAAAAATACAAGCAGGTAATCTTATCTCTGCTGTACAAAATAACATTATACCAGAGAGGGAAAAAATACATGAACTCTGATACACCACCAAAATGGTGCATTCATATCTTTAAATATGGCATTAAGAATGAACCTGTAATATTTAAAGTAATGACTAGTTACTGGGGAGAAGATGATAACCTAAAAGCAGAGCTGCTGCTGGCAAATCTTCCTTTTCCAACCTGTACTTTCCTTGGAGGAAGTTAAATGGATTTTACCAAAATTTATGTTTGTCTGATGAAAAGGCATGAGTGCTCACTCAGGTTTGCCTAATCAAATTACCACTATTGAACATAATTTTACATCAGATCAAAAAATATGCATTTATCTCATACCTTCAGGTGAAGAGCCTGTCTTTTGGGAAAAGACAGCATTCACTTTACTCTTCTTAGTGATATCATTGTTTACAGGCAAGGTGGACTGAATTTTTCTATGCATTTTTTGAGAAACAGGAGCTGTAATTTTGCGGTTATCTGAAGATGCATGTTTGGTCCCATGGTGCTGAATTCCATTTCCGTTGCTCAGACTGTTGCTAGTTCGGCCTCCATGCTTCGTCCTGCTCACTTCTTCTTCTCTGGGCTCTTGTGCAGAAGTCTGTAGCTGAGGCAGCCTCTGAGGTTGAGCTGAGTTAAGAAACAGAGAGCATTCATCTAGTTATCAAATAGAAAATATCACTTTAAAATAATAAAAAATACATTAAAATATGGATTTGCATTTTTTTCCCATGACAATAAAACTGAAGATGGGAAATGGAAGACAGGGAGAAAGGGAGGGAGGGAGGTAGGCTGTAGGGAAGTGAAGCACAAAGAAAAAGGAAAAGAAGGAAGAAGAATAGGTGGGAAGAAAGAAAGGAAGGGAGGGGTGAGGGACGGAAGGGGTGAAGTGAAGGAGCGAAGGAGAAAGGGAGGGAGGCAGGGAAGAAGGGAGAAAGGAAGGAAAATGACTAGAAAGAAAAACGAGGAAGTTCAATAAGTCATTTTATACAAGGTTATAAAAGTATGGGAAAATTGCATTCATAATTTTCAAGGTTTCTCTTCTAGATATTGTAGATAGAACAACATAATCTCCCGACACTCCTAGTAATGATAAACTTACAAATTATGCTTTGAAATGAAAGGAATAATGAGTTCAGGCATTCAAAGCTGGACAGTAAGCAGGCAGATACAGTTTTCTACAAAGCATTTTAAGTCCTGAAAAGAACTGTTTTGTGTAGAGTCTCTTAACTTGATATTAAAACATATTCCTTCAATCTATTACAACACAGTTACCAAATATAAAGGGTAGGACTTTAGAAGAAACTCTTGTTTGAGTTAGCACCCCACATTCCTGTTATTTACCATGAAACCAGGTACCATAACAAAAGCAATCAGCAGGACAAATAATGAAAAAAAAAATCACAGTTCTGGAAGGGAGAAGGCAAAATTGATGTGTCAAGCAAAGACATGGATGCTCTGGAATAATCTGAGAAACTAAATAAGAATTAAGGAAGATTTACATAAACTAGGTCTTATAGTGCATCCCTTTAATCCCAGCACTTAGGAGGCAGAGAGGCATGTGGATCTTTGTGAGATTGAGGCCAGCCTGGTCTAAATAATGAGTTCTAGGCCAGCTAGGGTTACAGAGAGACCCTGTCTCAAATAAAGAAATAAAACCCAAAGAAAAGTAGTAAAGAAATTTACACAGGATAAACCATATAATAAATAATGTTCCAGTATGTAGCATCAACAGGAACCAATTAAATTCATAAGGAACCAATTCAACAGGAACCAATTAACAAATTCATAAAAATACTCTTCACTAGTGGGGAGGAAAAAGGAAAACCCAGGCCTTCCAAATACCTAATAAAGATCCAGAAGGGAGGGATGTTTATGTATGACAAATTACAAAACACTGTTGAAAAGCATGAAAGAAATCCAAATAGAAGGTATAAATATGATAATCCTACTATGTTTGATAATTGTTTTCTATTTTAGTTACTGCAGTTCCTATGTATACTTCCAATGAGCTTATTCATGGATCATAAAATGCCGATTCACCAATGTAGAAGAGGAACTAAAAACCACCAAGGAAATTTTAGGGTGGGGATATGAGAGCTCAATACAGAATTCTACTATTGTATGTGGCCACACAGAGGAATGCAGCAATGAAATGGTGGTCTCCCACATATACGGGTGTGTGCACAGACATGTGCATGTCTAGCACATGCAGGTAAATTCCAGAGCAGCTAAATGGCTAAATATAAAAAGAAAAAGAAAAAAAAAAACCTTTTAGCTTAAAGTAGAAAGACTATTTTAATGGCATGTTACTAAGAAGGCCTAATTTAATTCTTCGGAAAATGAATTATTTTGAAAAAGCAAGGTGAATAGCTACCATATGTGTTAACCAACAATTCTGAATACATTCTCAGGAAATATGAATTCCTGTGTCCTATCCCTAAAGTCCTCTGCAGCTCAGGGGAGGATTCATGAGCTAAATTATGCAAAGAAAGTACCCAGAAAGTAACAGATGCCAGATATCAGCCACACTAGGGAAGAGAAATGTCTAGGCAGATGCAAATGCGCTTTAATTGGCTTTGGCTGTGGGGTGCAGCTCTGCTGTCTCCTTCCTGGCAGACCAGTGGCCTAGGCGCAGCAGTGAGGCTTCCAAAGAAACCCCATTGAATGAATGGGTCTAACCCCCCTGGCCATGTGAATCTTAGAGTCTGTGTGACTCAGAGAATCTGTGTGACTCTGAGTCTATGTGCTACAAATAAAGTCACTTTCAACTGAAACTAGCCAAGACAGTTTCCCAATTTGTGCAGCTAAAAGTGTCTTATCTCTTGGTATGAAATCAACGTATCTGTTAATATTGGTCAAGTATTAAAAACAGTGGTGGTGCACACCTTTAATCCTAGCACTTGGGAGGCAGAGGCAGGTGGATCTTTGTGAGTTCAAGGCCAGCCTGGTCTACAGAGTGAGTTCCAGGACAGCTGGGGCTATAGGGAGACCCTGTCTCGAAAAGACAAAAAACAAACAACAAAAAAACAAACAACAAAAAAAACCAGTGTTTACCTTGACTGTGTAGATTTTAAGCAAAGCTACAAATCATGGATCTTCATCAGAATTAACAACAAATCACACCAAATATGAAATTCTAACTACTCCATAATTTCTTAGAACTTAGAAATTGAAAGCAGTTGTCTAGTCTATTAATGGTTATACACAATATGAAATAAAACTTTAACAAGACTGCTAAGAATTCGTTAATTTAGAAAAAGTACTAGTGGCCACATTTTGTCACAGTTGTATATGATGCTAATTCATGTCCAAAGAAGACTGAGTATCCTCTGGGAATTGGCTGGGGTTAAGGGCATAGTCTAGGTAATATTTCTTGTCTTCCACCGAAACACAGTATACAGTTGAGTAAGACTTTAATATATCATTCTTGGTCCTAAGTATCATAAGAAAAAAATCTTATTAAAATATTTTACTTATGAATGCATATACTTTAAGAAAAAAAAAGACTTCTTTTAAGATTTAGTTTATTGTAGTCATAGGCATGCATGTCTACATGTGGGTTTGTGTATGTGAATGCAGGCATCATGCAGGTCAGAGGCATTGTGTTCCACAGAGCAGGAGTTACAGAAGGATGGGGGCCGCCTGGTGTTAGTGGTAGGAATCGAACTCAGGTCTTCTGGAAGTACAGTATGTGCTCTTAATCACTGAGCCATCTTTCTATCCCCAAGATTCTTTTTAAAAATGTATTTAACAAACAAAATCATCCTTTTATACTATCCATTAAAAGTGATACTTGATTTATAAAATTAACACATGAAATACTCTCCTTGTTTCTCAGTCCACAGTGATAAACAAAGGAGAACAGTTGTTTAAAAGTCAGTATTTGGGGGGCTGGAGAGATGGCCTAGCGGTTAAGAGCGCCGACCGCTCTTGCAGAGGACCCAGGTTCGATCCCCAGCACCCACATGGTGGCCGAGAACCGAGGAGAACTCCAGTTCCAGGGGAATCCGACGCCCTCTTCTGACCTCCGCGGCATTGCACGACACGGGTGCACAAACTTGCCCGCAGACAGTACATTCACACATACAGAAATAAATTAATAAAAAAAAAACTTAAAAAAAAAAAGTCAGTATTTGGGACTATTCAAACAATGATGGTAAAACATAACAAGATATGGTTCTCCTAAATTAATATGAAAAGGAAACAGAAAGACTAAAAGAACTTCTCATGACCAACATCTACGATCAACTCATCTAAAAACAGGACATCTATTTCTTATGGGTTTGCAATCATTTGATTTAAAGGATAATCTGTCCCTGCTTCTTGTATCAACCAGAATGACATCCTAATGACTGCTATTGAACCAGAGGTAGTTATGCTGCATATGCATTTCAAAAGATGCCAAAGAAGACACTTACACCTAATTTAGTCTTCTTTTCTGAGCACTTTCTAGTAATCTCTCCAAATAAATGGAATGTTTGGGGCTACTTTTTCTCTACAAAAGAATAATTCAAGCAATCTGAGAGCTTGGTTAAGTTGAAATGTCATTGACCAATGAGAAGGGAACCCTTTGTCAATCAATCAAAAATGTCTTCTCACACTCACTCCAAGATAACTTGAGAATCATTATGTAATAGTTAAACAGTCTCATTAAGTAAAAAATACAAGTGATAAAAGACAACTGTGTCCTGCCTCCAAATCCTAAACAATGACAGACTTGACCTTTTCTTCTACTAAGCAAACTGACTCTGCAAATTACGGGTTACTGCTAGAGTGATAGTATAGTACATTCTTAATGATTTTTCTACAGTTCAATCTTCTGAATCATATTTATTTCTGAGGGCTGATAAATGATAGGACATATTTTTTCTTTCACTATTACCTATTTACTTTTACTATGATTTTATGTTATAGATAACCAAGTATTATCTCTTCACTTCCATTTTTAACATTAAAACATTTCTTTTAGTTGAATGATCCTGTCAGGTGTATGCAGTAAGTCAAATAAAACTAGATTAGTACTACTATCTCAGTTATCTCAATAGATTGCAAATTTAACTGCACTGATCTTTCTTCCATTTATATAATCTTAATCTTATGCTCAAGTTGCAATTAAAGCCAAACAGACATGATTTTATTTTCAAATGAAGAATAAAAGTATCTGATTTAGTAAACCACAACTAGTTTATTTAAAACAGATTTATTCTCCTTGTTGCATAGAACTTGTGTATGGCTTTAAAAAAATAAAAAGCTAGCTAATATGAAGATGATACGGTGCTTCTTAAAACACAAGCAACGCCTGGGGACCCTGGCTCTCACTTTAATGATGCACTGCTCTCATTCAGCTGTCTTTCTTTTTCAAATCTTTACATATGTGACAGCTCTCAAAAGTAGACCATAGACCATCTGGCATTTTCAGAGGTGTAACTTGTGCAAGTTCAGCTCTATTGGGAGCGCACTGCTATCTTCCGCCTGTGTTATAAAGGGACAATAGAATGTAGAACTTAGGAGTTGTTTTGAATTATTCATTTCTTTGCCTGTATATTCAAGAAATTTTTACAAACTCTGCATTTTGTACTACATAATCGCATGCGTTAAAGGTACAAAGAAACTTTTTGACACCTCTTTTCCACAGAAAGCTGGCATTTTGTTTGATATGTGAACATTCAGCATCTGTTATATCACTCTAAACAGGATGGGTGCTTCAACAAAAGACCCCATTTTAAATTTACTCTCTATGAGTGAAAAACGTATTCTTGATATTCAGGAACGAATGCAATACACATCAAAATTTCAAAAACCAGTTATTAGAAGATTCAGCATCTTTGAACCTGGATAGCACTGGTCACCTGCTCACCATATGTATAGAGATTTTCTTTTTAAACCCTGTTCATACAATGCAGCATGATTGTAATTTTAATATCCATGATGAATAGTTTACAAATGTCTTAAGAAATACAGTGCTTTCCAGGTTCAAATGTTTTCAATCAGGAAGGAAACCAATAGAATTAGGTCTAGTGGTTTTCAATGAGAATAATAAACATGGGGGTAAATGAGTCAATAGCATGAACTTCTTTTGATAATTTTGTTAAAAAAAACTAGTTGATATTGTAGCTAGTAATAAGTATACTTGAAACTGCAGCTGTTGGAGAGGCAATAGAAAGCCACATTTTACTATAGCACAGAATCTATTAACATGAGCAAATCATCTGCACTGCTGGTCTCTACACAAGTTGGATTTAATAAAATTACAAATGAATCCTTATGCCACTTAGTCAATTTAAGTGGTTGATGTATACATTAAAATCTAACTGCTTAATATTTAAAATTGTCAGTAACAACAAAATTAATATAGAACATGGAGGGGCAGGAAATGATTTGTTATAAATCTAAATTACTTTCCTAAGAGATAGTTACAAAGTTCTTACTGTGGGCCCAGTAGGAAGTTCCTGCTATATACTCTATGGTTGCCATCACACAGATCCACACAAAAACACATTCACATACCCAGACACACACAAACATACTTGTGTACATACACAGAGTAACAGTATAGATTTTATATATTCAATGCTGTATATATGTATCATGTTGTGTATTATTTAAAATATAACCATAGCTCTAACCCTAATCCTAAACCTTATTTTTCTATGCAATAATATCTTTAAATGAGAGAAAAAAATGTTATTCAATATGGCTCACATTAAACCTATCCTAGGAATGGAAATTTAGACAAAATAAGTTAAAATAAGGTAATAACCCTCCCTTTTACAAGCCTGATCCAAGACTTTAGGTGCACAGTGAGCGTAAACTATAATTTAAAGGCCACCCTGGAGATAGCTGGGATTTTCCATGCTGGTTTCATTTATTCTCCTCCAAGAGCTTTTGGAAATTTTTATTTAACTCTTCAGCTTATTTAATGTTTATATTTAACAAATCGTCACATATTTTGGAATTCTTATGGTTTTCGAAACATTGATGGGTATGAGATCCCAGCAGATCCTTTGGCCCCATAAATGGGAGTTCACAGGACAGAGACAATTCTTGTACACGTTACATCATTTTAAACATTAACTTTGGTTTAATTTTTGTAAAATAAATCACTAGAAAGAAATGTGAAGTACTTCTATCCAAAAATAAAAGACATAATTTTTTAAAAATATATTTTATTATTATTTTTTTATGTGTAAGAATGTACTGTCTGCATGTAGGTTGGTGGACCCGTGTCATGCAATGCCGCAGAGGTCAGAAGAGGGTGTCAGATTCCCCTGGAATGGTTCTCAGCCGCCATGTAGGTGCTGGAGATCGAACCCGGGTCCTCTGCAAGAGCAGTCGGTGCTCTTAACTGCTAGGCAATCTCTCCAGCCCCAAAAAGACATAATCTTAAAAGTTGTTTGGAGAGGCAATTGTTTTTCCTCATTTCATAAAGAACACTTACAATATATTTAAATACATTTAGTGTGTGGAAGATGAAACTAATGGCTTACCCCAAATACATATTCCTGTTCTCCAGGACAGATATCTACTTCCACTTACCACCCTTCTCTTGCAAGTAGATTCCCAGAGAGAAAATTTATTTCTGCACTCTCCTTCCAGGTTGAGCTAAAGGGTTTGTGTGTACCATCTCATTTTTGTGGGTGGCAGCCATCAAACTTTGACCACAGCTAAGGAATTTATCTTTTTTTTTAATGTTCAAAAATGTTTTCTTTTTTACATTTTTTTGAGGTTTTGTATAATTCATACAACATGTCTCATTCCAATATAGACTCATTCCCCTTTCAATGCACCCCACCCCACATGAGTTCATGTATTTTGCCATACATGTCTTGCATTTTTTTTCAATCTTTTTAAAGTTTTTCTATGCAGACGTTTATTGTTTTAGGCTGAAGTTTACTGATTTTTTTTTCTTTGACCCAGTCCTTTTGTTGTTGTTCCCTCCAATTTGTATTGCTCCAAGATATCCATATATGTTTGTCACACATATACCAAAATTATGATGCCTGAAAGTACACTGTATGTTAATTCCACAACATGTTTAGGAATTCATATTCTTACCCTTTAATTTTATTACTCTAAAGTACCCTCCCCCCATATACCACAACTACAAAGTCTGAAAATAAGTGGTAGGAATTTATCTTAAAGGATACTGTGGTGGTTTGAATGAGAATGTCCCCCATAGGCCCTAAGTATTCCAACATGTTGTCTCTAGTTGGTGGCACTGTTTTAGGAGGTCTTAGAAGGTGTGGTCGTGCTGGAGGAAGCTGGTCACTGGGGGTGGGCTTAGGGAGTTCTTAAAATGTCACCAGTCTCCAGTTATTTTCTCTGCTTGTTCTGCCTGCTTGAAGATAGAACTTCTACTTTCTGCTCCTGCTCCAGCATATCCTGCCCCCATGTCTCCCCACCATAACAGAATTTTAATTCCCCAGGAACTGTAAACTTTTCTTTGTAAAAGTTCCCTTGGTTGTGGTGGCTCTAGCACAGCCACAGAAAAGTGACTAATACAGATACTGATGGAACCAAACACAAGGGATATGCATGGAAGCGGGAGGAAAATGTTTATCTCTCACTGTTATTCAGGAAGTTAATGCTGATCCATTGGAGCCACGGCATCAATGCTAAGACTCCATCTGAAACATGGCGGCTTCGACCATGGCCCACTAACCACCTGGCAGAATGAATATATGAATAAGGTACACAAAGGGCCTCTAGCCCAAATGACTCAAAACACAACAAATTCCTTAAGGTAGAAGTATTTACATGATGGTCTGCTTCCATAATAAACTATCAGTAGCAGAGAAAGACCCATGTTCACATACACAAATACACATATATACATATATACAAATATGTGTATTTGTATACATATACAAAGCCCAGGTTAGCTCTTAGCAGACACTGTTTACAGTGCAAGGTCTCATCATTAATGAGGCATAATAATGCCAGCTGACTTTGCAGGAAAAGCTGCTTCCTAGCCTCATTTTCCCATTTAAAGACAAGTTTATCAAATTCTATTGAACTTCCATCCTTTCCATGGTTAGGGAGATAATAGTCAGGGTGACAAAACATACTAGTTTGTTCAGAACTAAGGGTGGCCCTGGGACTATGGTATTTTAGTTTTAAATTAGATGATTTTTTGTGTGTGTGTGTGTGTCTTTTTTGAGACAGGGTCTCCCTGTAGCCCCAGCTGTCCTGGAACTCACTCTGTAGACCAGGCTGGCTTTGAACTCACAAAGATCTACCTGCCTCTGCCTCCCAAGTGCTAGGATTAATAAAGATGATGTGACAGATACAAGTCTGTGCAACAAAACATCACGGAAAACGTTAAGATTTTGAACAAGACAAATGAGGGTTTCAATGACAGTGTTTCTCAGTTCTTCAGCATTGAGAAAGTTCCTTCACTCAGTGTGGGGATTGGGACCTTCACTTTACAAAAAGGACAGATAACAGATCCACAAGGGCACTGAGAGGCTTAACTTCTCAGGCTCATAACCTTGTTTGCTCCTTTCCATATTCTCCACACAACTTCATTTCTTTTGGATTTATTGTTTGGCTTCCATCCTTAAGTACTGTGCTTTCCTACCAATCAACCCAAAAACTCTTTGCAAATAGACATGATTCAAATAAATATACAAATATAAGCATCAATTTCTTAGAAAAATTACAACTTAAGAGAAAAATGAACTTAAAAATAATTATTTGGGGGGCAAAAGAGAAGGCTCAGTGCTAAGAGCACAGGTTGATCTTGCAAAGGAACTTAGTTCAGTTCTCAGCACCCACGTGGGAGCTAACAACCATCCATAACTCTAGTTCCAAGGGATGTGACGCCCTCCTCTGACCTCTACAGGCACTGCATGACACGGGTGCACTTACATACATACATGCAGGCAATACACTCACACATAAAATAAAAGTAAAATACAATATTTTAAATAAAAAGTTTTTAAAAATTTAATACATATTTTCTTTTTTTTTTTGGTCTTTTCAAGACAGGGTCTCCCTGTAGCCCCAGCTGTCCTTGAATTCGCTCTGTAGACCAGGCTGGCCTTGAACTCCCAAAGATCCGCCCGCCTCTGCCTCCCAAGTGCTAGGATTAAAGGCGTGTGCCACCACGCCCAGTAATATTTTCTTTTAAGATATGAAGGTATCACCAAAATGTCCCAAAACCATATATCAAGGAAGAACAATATATCAGAACTACATTTTCACCAGGCTTACCTTCATCTGTACTCGATTTTATACTCAAATGAATGACAAAATTGCCCTTCTATTATATCACACATCATAGTTTCTTGTTAACTTATCTGGATAATGAGTCTACCATTTATGGATTGAGAAGTCTAAATTACCAGGTATGATTATAGATTGTCATGTATAAGCTTCATGTGTGTGTTTAAAATATCACATTATCTTCTTAGACAATCTCATAGCAACATAGTATTTGCTGTGGTCTTTTTGTTCTCTGGCTCAATAGGTATTTCTATCGTTTGAGTCACTGAGAAAAGTGACTGCCACCTATAATTATTAATAATTATATAGTAAATACATCTAAGAAAATAAATGTGTCTGCATTATAAATAAATTGCAGAGAAGATATAATATAAATAATGTTTTATGATAGAAATATTGATTCAATAAAAATTACCATATGGGTATGATCTTTTTAAAATCCATTTTATGTACTGAAAATTGTATAAGTTGCTAGATAGCTTTATGAAGAACAACACCTTCATTTGATTAAAATAATCATCCCCAGGTTTTCTAATAGACAAATGGAATGGGCACATTTAAGCTCAAACACTTGTGATTTTTTTTTAAGATATAAAACCATTTTTTAAAAGAATCATTCAATCGTCAAACTGAAGTCTTACAAGCCTTGTATAATGTTTCAACAACAAAAGATTTACAAGAAATTTCAAAGAAACAGCTGACTACTACTTCATATTTTGATCAGTATATCATAAGTGAAATACTTCTTTTTTGTTGGTACTTCTCCAAAGTATTCAGGGAAAGTTATTTTATTTTTTAATATATTTTTATTGACATTTTGTGCATCTCATATATCATTTCTCTGTCCAATTTAGTCTCATTTCCTTTTCCATGCCCTCTTCTGCACCTGAGATCATGCATTCTGCCATACATGTCTTGTATCTTTTCATGAGTCTTTTTAAAGTTTTTCTATGCAGAGGATTATTGTTGGGGGAAGAATTTTACTGTTTTAGTCAGTTCTTTGCTACAATTCTTTTGTTGTTGTTGTTCCCTCCAATTTGTATTGATTCAAAATATACACACATATATATATACATATATATACATATATGTATATTTTGAATCAATACAAATTGTCACACATATACTAAAATTATGTCATCTGAAAATAAACTATGTTATTTCCAAATCATATTTTGGAATTCACATTTCCCCTTTTAATTTCATATTAATCTAAAATATGCATAAATACCCTCCACCCATATACCAAAATTACAAAGTCTGTATATAAGTGGTAGGTTAATTCTAGAGCCCATTAAGGGATTCACATTATAAGAGCACAGTTCATTTTGGAGTTGTTTTTTTGTTTTTGTTTTTGTTTTTTGTTTTTTTATATGATCATTTTTAAAGGTCTTAGTAGTCTACCAAGAGAAAGGAAATATTCAAATATCTTCTTATATTTAGCATTTTGGAACTATATCACTTAACCAAGTTTAGCATCTACAAACATTATGAAATGTGTGCCACAGTAAATGAGGGTGAATAATAATTATAATTCATGGGTGATAGTGAGACATATAATCCCCAAACTTCAAATAATTGAAACAAGCTTTACCTGGAGTCTTCCTGAGCTAATGCTAACATTCAAGGAGCACAGAGCCTGCAAGGCTTCCTGCTTTGTCATATAGTCCCACATCCAAGCCCTACTTTTGGGTCCTGTAGCCTTTTCTGTGCCTTACAGACTTTTGGAATAAGAAGTGGATTCAAGTCCAAAAGTTTTAAACTAAGATTTCTGATCTATTATAAAACCTTCATGAAGAGTTGTCAGATGAACTCGCTAAGTAAAGGTAATATCAGAAGCGAGGTCATTCCCAGTCTTTGCTGATACTCAGTGGTCAATAATAGATAGCAATGAGACAGTAAATCTCAAAAACTTTCCATCAGTTCTTGGGATGCAGAACTTGTGTTGCGTTAAGGCTGCAGCATTATAGTACTCTGCACAAATCTCACAAATTGGAGCAGTTTTAAGGCACACAATGAATACCGGCATCTTGGACTTAATAGCCTTCTGCAGTTAAAATACTGAAATGACAAACTGTGATGTGAAAGCCAACTACAAAAACCAAGCAGCTTTATAGTCCTGAAAAGACCAAAAAAAAAAAAAGCTGTTTAAATTGGAAGAACACAATCATTGATAGCAATATGCAAATAAACTTGTTATGGCATAAATTCAAAATGGTATACTTCTCTGTATAGAAAAATTGCAAAAAGCCACTCAAGCCTGGGTCAAGTCCTGTGAATAGAAAAATGGCTGGTGTTCAGCTCCCAGGTACCTTTGGGTAATTCATAGGTATAAGACCAGAAGGAACAGCCCAGTGATCTGTGATCAGTGGGGTTCAGATAATCACACATGTTAGCTAAAGTACAGTAGAGAAATTGTTATTGTCTCAGTGTATTGTGCTGATTAAAGTGCTACAAAGTGGAACAGGAGATAGGAGGAACCCCCCCGCCACACACACACACCTCAGCAAGTACCTCCTTATTCCCTTCCCAGTAGTTCAGAGAACTGACTTTAACAGAGAAAGTCTGGGACTCGGGAGTTGGGGGCTAGCAGAGGAGAAGAGAACATCCTGAGGTACGCCTCACCACCACCAGAGGTGGCTGGTGACAGGAAGCTATTAAATGACTAAATATCAAAAACAAATGTGGCAAGCACCATAAAAATGAGGTCCTCCAAAAGGAAAGAACTTGGATTGTTAGAAAATCTCTTGGGACTTTTCCACTCTGAGGTAATCCTTTCATCTAAATATTTGTTGCAACTAGAGAAGAAATGCTAAGGCCCTTCGGAGAGAATTCTCTCTGAAGTCTTCTTCTCAGAAACAAGCATAATGGATACCAAATAAGGAAATCTTAGCAGAGAGTCCCACAGTAAACAAATTTACTGGCCATAGAACACAGCCCCAGTCAGGGAAGAAACTCAACAAGAGCATAGGCCCTGATCATACCATATTATAACCATCTAGTCCCTAGACCTGCTCTGTTCTTCACCTGGGGCTGTCCTCTACCACCTTCACCATGCTATAATCCATAGGCTGCAGGACATTGCACCAAGTTTGATCAAGGGTAGGATTCCCAATCATTCCAGAGAACCCAGAGAATGAATACATGTCACCTAGAGGTCTAAAGAACAGCATGGCGCTTATGACTGATTTGGTTCTCATGAGGAAAGATGAAGTACATATATTGAGAGAGGGGGAAAAAGGATATGACTGAGTTAAAACAATGTGAAATTGTGTGTGTGCATGTGTGTGTGCATGTGTGTGTGTGTGTGTGTATGACAAAAACCAGAGCTTATATATATGACAAAAACCAGAACTTGTATACTGATGTATGAATGTATGCTGGTGAGCCAAAGTCAGCCCCAGAAAAAACACCACCCTATACTTGTCTATTGAACAACTCTCTAATTTCCTGGCAACAATACACATATTAATGAGAATAGCATCGTGACATGAACTTTTTGCAGCGATGAAGTCCATTAGTTACATGTATGTGTACACAGAACTTGACAGTCCTGGTCTTGCTTTCACTGACAGTGGAGCATTCCTTAAGGATAAGATCCCATATTCCTAGAATTCCATCAACCTTATCAGGCACATACATGCTGACAAAGAGCCTTGCATGATGTTCAGCACCCAGTGGACACCCAGTGAAAATTAACGGATGATGATGAATTATACTAGCTTTTAAGCTGTCACTTGATCCTAGCATATAATAACCTTCCTGAATAAATCAAGCAACAGTTTGGTATTCAGTATCATTATAAACTTCATCCTTCACCTTCCTGAGTCTAGGGAATTGCTGTAAAAGCATAATATAAGGATGGTGGAACTGTAGCAAGAATTCAAGAAATTCTCTGTTACAACAAGGGAATTAAAGATTCAGTTACAGATATCATGGGATGTGTGTAGAAATGCATGGAAAATGCTAGTTAAGTAACCTTTCTGAAAAATAGCTTAAGAAAAGTCAAGCCACATTACATATCTAAAATGTTTTCTTCCTTCATATAATAAAAGCAACTCAACTCACTAAAGAAGAAAAGCTAGTATTTTCTTGAGTACAGAGTAACAGAAACACAAACGAAGAATCAGTTAAGAGGTATGGAGTCCTGTGTAGGAACCATAGCTTGCTAATGAAGCAATTTAGGGGTTTTAATGTTTTTCTGGCAGCTCACATGAAATAAATCAAAAGGAAAACAAATCCCATTATTATAAATCCCCTTCCCCAAGCTCCAACAGAGCCTCAAACCCTCAGCATCACTAGTAAGGGTTTGCTACTGAGAGAGTTTCCACAAACTCCCTTAAGATGCACCCTGTGCTTTAGCCTTAATGAAAGTTCTCTTATAGATGATGTTCTCTCTTATATAATTTGAATAATATAAGTTCTAAGAACTGGACCAAAGGTTAATCAGGTTCTAATAATCATATCCAACTCCTGCAGAATATTCTGGCAAATCTTCCTCTACGAAGAAGTGATGATGCACAACCTGCTTGTCCTGTAGAACTGGCAATGATGTTCGCGAAAGTGTGCAAAAAAGCTTTATAAGCCTACAGAAACAAATTCACATATGCAGTTTTAAATTATATATGTATACAGAAGATTCTAGATAATACATAATCAAAAAATTAAATGAGCAATATGCAGGTTCCTCTACCTAATTTGAAATCTTTCAACTGGCCCTTCATCTGCATTTTCTATTCCTAAGATTATTTGAACTTGATTTGTACAGGAAGTAGATTTGCCTTTGTTATAGGAAGGAAATAAAAACCTTTTCAGACATATAATTTATCATAACATGCCATATTTTCCTTAGATGCAGTATCCTTTCCAAATGTAGATATAAAAATATCAGAAGCAGCACTGGTCAGAGGCATGGGGTGTGTGTGTGTGTGAGAGAGAGAGAGAGAGAGAGAGAGAGAGAGAGAGAGAGAGAGAATAGTGGAGAGAAAAAAGAGATGTGAAAGATATTCGTGGATTACCCACCTGGGCTGCTCTGAGGACCCCATACTTCCTTTTTCTACCAATAGACCTGTGTCTTGCAAACCTCTGTCAGATGCCAGCTGTGCTTTCCATCCCTCCTCTGTCTTGGCAACAGCATCTTAGTCCTGGTCATTGTCCTTTATCTAACTTACCACGGTCTCCCAGACAGAACTCACTGGCTCTAGCTCATTTTCTATATGAGTACAAAAAATATATAATCAATGGAAATAAGAACAAAATCAAGATCAAAACCTGTTGTGTCCCATTCCCTATTTGTCTAATCTTTAGAATCCCCTGATAACTTTACCAGAACCTTCCCAATATGCCTTCCATCTCACGTCCTATCGCTTCTTTTGTATTTTTCCATGCCCCAGTATGGAACGTCTCCTGCTGCTTAAACATATAATCTTTCCATGCCTTTGTTCATTCTCTTGCTACTCATCTCCTTGGAATGCTTTCCACCAAGTCTTATTTGATAGTAGATGAAATATGAAGGGGTCATATTTCATCTACTATCCATTTTAGATAAATGGTCCAGCTGAAATATCTGAGCTCCCTCCTCTAGGGGGATAAAAGTAAAATTTGTTTAAAGGTATGCATTCTTCACCAAACTTGCTTAAAGGTATGCTACTCTGCAGCAAGTCTCCTATCATGCATAGTCACTGCCTAGAGTGATGTGTATATGCTCTCCAGATGCTGTATTTAGTATCTGCCCCAGGACCTAGAACAGAGGATTCTAGTGAAATGACACAAATGGAAAGGGACCTAGAACAGAGGATTCTAGTGAAATGACACAAATGGAAAGATGGAATCAACATCATTTTTCTGTGGTGCCCAATTTACTATTGAAATAAAACCCTAATATGTATATAGTGATCTCTTCAAAAATAAGAAAAAATCTACATAGAATTTCTTTTCCCTACAACTCCCTGACATCATTTGACTTCTATTTTGCTTCATGATATGTAAAACCTATACAGTATCTGAATCCTCTACATCCCCATAACCACCCACAAAGCCTTTAATGTATTAGATCTGTTGTTATTCCTCATTTGAATGAACTGGGAAAAAGAAAATGCCAAATTTATGTATCACCATGAACATCATATTAATTTCACCTTAGAAGAGTATTACCATGTATTCCAACAGTGGAGAAGAAATCATAACTACTATCTAGAGCTAATTTTTAAAAAGAAACCAAAAAATATTTATTTGTACCTGGAGATAGAGTTGGTGGAAATATCTGTTCATAGGGAACTGTTTGTTTTCTCTGTATTCTTTCACCAAATGCTTATTGTGCATCTGTTACATATCAGACTCAATGCTAAGACTAGTGAGATAGAGGTGAGAAACAAACATTAAGTCCAAGAGTAAACAAAATGATACAAATGAAAATTATTATACTGCCATAAAAGAAAAATACTATTAGAAACAATATTTTCCCAAATAAGAAAAAAGTATTTTCTTTTTCAGAGAGCTAGAAAGGGAAATTCAACAAAGAGCTGACAGGACAGAGCCTCGCAAAGACAAAGAGGAAGAGGATAGAGGCAGACTGACAACCCAGGCAAAGCCTGAGACAGAACAGACCTCGGCACTTCTGCAGACCTGTGAAGAAGCCGTGGTGGCTGGGGAATTCACACACTGCCCTTTGGGCCATCTGTTTATCACCTAATTCAAACTATAAACTTTAACAAATATGCTTCCATAAACCTTCTGGGCAATATTCTTCTAGATATTGCTCTTCTTTACTATAGATTCCATTACCGTAATAAATTATTCATTTACAAGACCACTTTCACTATTCCTGACAAGAAGTTGGCTTCAGTACTTTGATTTGATTCAAGACACTCCCAACAAAAGAATTCTTAGGAAGTTACAGAATGCAGACACAGTATATAAATGTGAAAAGAAGTCACAGCTTGGAATATTAAGAAACATTTATAGAAATCTTATACTTTAATTACTTTCTGAAAACAACAACAACAAAAAAAAACCCTTATATCCATTTCCAGCAAAATGACCCCACTAATTTATACTGAAATTCAATGAAAAGTAACTTAAGGCTAGATAGAACAAGAATGACTTATGTTCTTTAGCAAGGAAATAAAAGTTGTAAGATCTCATACTGCCTCTGTTATTGGCTTTTATGAGTAAGACTACTACTGATTTGTATTTACGTTCATATTTCATTCTCATTTCCTAAACCGGTTTTCTTTACCTAATTAAAGCCTCCTGGAGAGATGGCTATGTAGTTAGCATTGGCTGCTCTTACAGAAGACCTGAGTTCAGCTCCCAGCACCCACATGGAAGCTAACAACTGTGTGTAACTTCAGTTCCAGGGCATCTGACATCCTCTTCTGACCTCCATGGGCATAGCATACACAGGTGTACTTAAAAACATGCAAGCAGGGGCTGGAGAGATAGTCTAGTGGTTAAGAGCGCCAACTGCTCTTGCAGAGGACCCGGGTTCGATCCCCAGCACCCACATGTCGGCTGAAAACCATCTGTAACTCCAATTCCAGGAGAGCTCCAGTTCCAGGGGAAACCGAGACCCTCTTCTGACCTCCGCAGCATTGCACGACATGGGTGCACAAACCTACATGCAGACAGTATATTCATACACATACAAAAATAAATAAAGTTAAAAAAACATGCAAACAAAACAAACATACAAGGTAAAAATAAAGAAACAAAAAATTCATTCAAAGCACAGGTCTCTAAAGTAATTCTTCTCTAAAGTAATACAGATTTGGAATTTAAGCAACATTTTCACCTTATGTCATTCCTTCTCCAGGGAGTGGCTAATCTCTTGTGGTGTGCCCCACTGGAGAAGGACAGTTCTCAGACAGGACCATAGATAGTTAGAACCCTAACCAAGAGTGATTTCTCTGAAAGTCAAACTCCAGGAAGACAGACAATTTGACAGTGATTTGAATAAGTTTACCTACCTGGAGCCCTAAAAATTCCTATTACCTTCTAGTAATTGTTTACTCTTAATATAGCTTTTCAAATACCACTTTGTGGTTTACAAATTACAAGTGGTTACTGCATATCCTCATCAATAAGCAAAGCTCACTATCAAAAATTAAATACAGCCCTCCTTCAGGAACTCCTTGGATATTTTCTTCTCTCAGCCTCAAATTATCAACTGAGAAACATGGGTTGAACACAGTGGTGCCTATGACAGTTCCACTATCCATAATAGTCCAAGAGCATGGATCTGAAGTTCTTTGTCAAGACACAGGTACATAATGTGGATATGACAAAGCATCCAGAAAACCATCTACAAAGAAATTCTAATTTTGAGTATAAGCCATATAAATAATATATAGCAATGAAGTTATTTAACTTTCTTCTTTTCCTAGAAAAATAAGTACGAAAGGCTGGCAGGTGTAACACCTTATCTAGAAATAGTGTTTGGGAGCAAAGTTAAACTTGAATGAGTAAGGTTTTCAAAATACCTACCAGCACCAATTATTACCTGAACAAATAGCACATTCCCTTGCAATCCGGGCTGCTAAACTGACTGACAATGGCAGTCAGCAGGAGGTAAGATCACACCTCTGCCTTTTGTGATTATTGTTCCAGTTGGAAAGAGACTGAACAAAAGAGAATATGAAAATAAACATTTTCTCTCTCTGATTTATGACCTCTGGGTCATGAGTGTCAGTGTTTAGCAGGGAAGGAGGGGAGGACAGTGTTTGTCACAGGAAATCATGGAGGGTGTCCCATCCACCAGGAAGTGATTTTCCAGGGCTCCCTGCATTCTTAAAGAGAAGCGCTCAGGTCCTATTTTGCCTGCCATCCAGAGACAGACAAGGGCAAACCTAATAGTCTAACCCTGGACGCTCTTCTCAAATCTCATCTCAACTTCTCTGGTGACATGGGATCCACAAATCTTGAACACTTTGGATTTATAATGACCACAGTTGCTGCTTCTCAGTACTTCAAAATCTCTATTTTCCATCTTTTAGAAATTTCTTGACATAACTTATCAGCACTTCCAACTCTCTTCTTTTTCTTTAAATGTGTCTTTTAAAAGTTGGGCTGGAGAGATGGCCTAGCGGTTAAGAGCTCCAACTGCTCTTGCAGAGGACCCGGGTTCGATCCCCAGCACCCACATGGCGGCTGAGAACCATCTGTAACTCCAATTCCAGGAGAACTCCAGCTCCAGGGGAATCTGACGACACCCTCTTCTGACCTCCGCGGCATTGCATGACACGGGAGCACAGACCTACATGCAGACAGTACACTCATACACATAACTAACTAACTAAATAAATAAATAATTTAAAAAAGTTATTGATTTGTGATCATGTAAGAGTCATTGTTCCCAAAGGAATGGAATATATGTTTAAACTTAGTGTACTGAATATAATATTATTTCTATTAAAAAAAATAAGCTCAAGTAACTTGGCAAAATGTTGTCATATTAAATCTGAGTGGTGGAATATTGGTGCATGCATTGTTGTTTTGTTTATTTTTCTATATTATATGATTGAGGTTTGTCATAATTTAAAACTGAAAGTTAACATGTAGGCTCTGTTCTTTTCACTGGCTCATGCAGATAACCTGGTCAATACATTTTTTTTTAATTTTATTTTATTTTTTATTTTTGTATATGTATAGATGTACTGTGTGCATACAAGTTTGTGCACCCGTGTCGTGCAATGCCGCGGAGGTCAGAGAGGATGTTGGATTCCCCTGGAACTGGAGTTCTCCTGGAATTGGAGTTTCAGATGGTTCTAGGCCGCCATGTGGGTGCTGGGGATCGAACCTGGGTCCTCTGTAAGAGCGGTCGGAGCTCTTAACCACTAGGCCATCTCTCAAAAGAAGCTAAAGTAAGTCTTGTCTCCTCTCACCAATGGCCAAGTACTCAGTGAGGCAATGCCAGGGTCAAACTCTACCTTTCTCTCCCAGCTTCTTCTTAGAATCTCTGCATCGACCTGAGAACACAGTTTTCCTGCCACAACATAGCTTACAATGACCCTGCACTTCTCCTTCTGCTAGCCCAGTTACTGGATACCTCCATCAGAGTGTATATATAATCAACATCTATTTGGAGACTTAGCCACTTGAACAATAAGAGAATATTTAAGACTTTCTTGGTTGACTCTTTACCAAATGTATGATGAGGAAAGGGATTATTTCTAAGTACATTTCAAAAATGCACAACTTAAAGCTGAAAGACAAAATGATTTTCCCAGTAAGTGGATTTCATTCAGGAACAGAATCCAATTCACAGGACCCTCCTGCTCACCAGGCCTCATGTCCTCCAAATGCATGAAGTCTTCCTGTGGATGCTGGTGTTGTATGCTGCCTGCACCATTACCGCATCCCATGCCAACAAAAATAGAACGTGCTGCTGGGAAAACTGAATTTGGGATCATTACTTCATTTTCAAGCTAACTGGGTAGTAACACATATAACGTATAAATATAAATAAATATAAATATTATGTAGCACTTATCTTTCAACAGTAACTCCTCTGGATCGGACAAAGTCTTAACACATAAGTCTTTGAGTATGGGTGATTCTAGCACTTCCTTCTCAGAGGATGCTCACCTGAGAGACTGCGGAAGCCTGAATGGCTGAAAATGGTCTTAGCTGAAGTAGATCTTTAGAAATATTTATAAGACTAAAGCCTGTAAATAAGGAACCTTCCTTATGACATTTTACAAAAGACTGAGTTTTAATGTGATGTGACAAAAGACTGTTAAAGAGATATGTTTAGGATGGAGATGACCATGGTAATGGGCTCATCTTCCAAAGACACTGTCTACACACACTGTTACATCAGTGTTCATATGCAAAGAAGCAAAACTGACACCATCAGTTAAGAGGAAGAAGAATAAAAACATCTCTAAAGGATGTCACCACTCCCAAGAAATGCTATTCTAGGATTACAAACTGCCCATTTTTCAAGCCACTGTAATTTAGTGTTTCACACACCAAAATGGACACTAAAATCTGTCATTATTACTGACTAGGCTGTAATCGTATCCCCTCAGTTCTGCCAGAGCTGTAGACTCTGGACTCTGAGAGCTTAGTTAGCCGATTTTGTTTCTTAGGCTCCAAATGGAGTGTGGTTGGCCTTTGTTTTGGGTTAAAAAAGAAAAAAAAAAGAAAGAAAAAGAAAAAGAAAATGAGCCCTCCCATTTGTGCATGTCAAATACAGGCTCTGTAAATGGTATGACTCAAATATTTTTACTTTAAAACTGTCATCAGGAAATGAATTAAACTGAAGACTTCTTCCCAGGCGGTGTTATAACAACCTCTCATTTTGTTTAAGCTTGAAGAGAACTAAGAACCGATCATGAACTCAAGGCTTATCAAAACAAGCAGGGCTGATGGAGATGAGGGCCAAGCAGTGATGTGCACAGCCATGTACTGGGCTCCATTTCTCAATAAGAAAACTGTGTTATTGAAGATCGTGATAATAACTCACATTAGCTACAGAGTATAGACTTTACAAAGTTACATGGTCTCTGAGGTTTCTGTAGTGTAGTGGTTATCATGTTCGCCTCACATGGTCTGAGTGTGCATGGGTCTTGTGCAATCTGTTGCCATTGCTCAATGTTCATCTGAGGAAGTTCCCAGAAGCCTGGAGAACTCTGCTTCTTTCCAGTCATTCACCATCCCTGGCTCTTACAATCTTTCTGCCCCTTCTTCTACACCAGGGGACATCTGGGGACACAAACTTAATGAATAGGGCATATATGACAGAATACATGAAATGAAGGGGTAGCTATGGGAGGTGCAGATAAAGGAGGGGAGCAAAATATGATTAAGATGTATTGTATGAAATGCACACAAATTCAATAAAAGGATATACTGAAAAAAATGTTACGTGGGTTGGAGAGATGGCTCAGAGGTTAAGAGCACGTACTGCTTTTCCAGAGAACCTGAGTTCAACTCCCATAAACCATGTTGATCAGCTCACAACTGCCTATAACTCCAGCTCTTGGAGGATCTGATCCCAACAGTTTCCCCAAGCACCTGCATTCACATGCATATACCTGTTTGTGTGCCCCTCACACAATTAAAAATAAATATAAATTCAAAATTTAAGTTACAGTACTCAATAACATTCATTATTCTAGAATTTTGCTATTTCTATGGAGCATGGAGAAATATTTGTAAATATCCATAAAAATATTTAGATATTATTTGTTTGGTGTAGACTTGAGCCCTTGAGCCATTTGAAGTTTTGATCAAGCATAAAGGATGCTCCTTTGAGTACATTAAAAATAGTTAGAGCAAAGAGGAGAAGATACAGTATGTTGTTGGTGTGACTTCAAAAGGGGGAGTAAAAAAAGGGGGGACGAGTAAATAGAAAATTGCATAAAGTCTGTCTGTACTGTACATGTGGTAGCCTTGTTCATTTCCACAATGAAATGGAAATGTTGACAGAATTTCCCTGCATGTGAAGATGATTCAAAATCCCACCAGGTAAGAAAAGTGCCATTCAGAATTTTTATTCCCAGTAACAAATCAGTTCCTTCATTTTCAGGTAATGGAAACAAATGATTATACCTTCTTTCCTTTCTTCTTCATTGTTTATTTCATAATTCTATTTTCTTACTCTGCACACTGACTTCTATGCAGTAGTTCATTGTTCAGTGGCTTATAAAAGAACACTCTTCATAATTAAATAAACAAGTTCTATTTAATGCTTAAATATTGTACCCCATAGTTTGCATACAAGCCAGATGATTATTATTAGTTCATTGACTACAGACAATGGTACCAGCAGTTATAGAAAAGTAGTATTTTCCCAGTGGGTATATAACATTTGCTATCATCCTTGTTTTAGTAACTATCTTAAACAAGCAAACTATGAACTTTTATATGGTAAGAATGGTTTAAAACTGCCCCTAATAAATCTTCTCAGTCTTACACTATATTTTCACACCATTGAAAGAAATAGCTGATATTGCACAAAGTTTTGAAATATACTGTTCTCCAAAGTATATGCTTCATCAGCAATTTAACATCCACATCTCTCTAGCTCTCTCAAAGGGAATTGAAACTAATTATGTATTGTCCCAAATGCCTAGATACCACTGATACCATACGAATTCATATATTATTCAAAAAGCTGATCTTTTTTTCTTATTAATATGACTCTTAGGTAAACTGTATCTCTATTATAAGAGACTTTGCTTTACTCCAAGAATAAACTCCAGCTGTAATAGTTAGGAAGATATTCTGTCCAATATATCTACAAACACTTGATTAGAGACTGCTTATTTCAGACGTTTTGAACCGAAAGAGAAAGCTTACTCCAATTCAAGACAGTCATCAAAGGAAGATGAAAGAGGCAGGTGTGTGGAATTCTTCAGAAAAACAGATAAATGGTTCTATCCTTTAAATTTTACTCATGTATAAGATAAACTTTGATTTGTATTTAATACATCAAGAATACTAAGATAATCAAATAATTTCTTAGGATTACATCTGAAAGATTGTGAAGTCCTTTCATTGTGCCATTTAATAAGGCTACACGTGCAAATTAAATAGTTCTTTTCCAATTTGGTAAGACTGACAAGTGCTACATAGTGACATAAAATGTAAGAATCAGGTCTGAACAATGTTAGAGAAAACTATCCTGAAAGCCTATGGGTTAAAACAAGAAGCCCATCCCCAGGCTCTCCAGACAGCCACAGAGATGGGAATTTGGGGTTACCAATCCTAAAAAATTAGTTCCTAAGGAGGGCAAATGTTCAAATATATGACTAATGCTCAGATTAATCTACAAATGTATCTGTTCTGGGGCAGTACATGCAATGCAAAACCTTACTGATTTTACGGAAGACTGGAATTACCTGGGGAGCTCATGGATGAGGACATTCCACTCCCACATGATTCTGAGTTAATTGGTTTGGGCGGGACCGGGAAAACTGCATGTTTGTTAAGCTAACATGAAGAGTGGAGAACACTGCTTCCCACAGAGGGTTGTGACCACACAATCTAATTCCTGCCCCATCTGTAACTTTAGCTTCAGTTTTCAAGATTTCTTTTTATTACAGATGGAAAATCATTTCAAAAAACAAACGTCACATGTTGAGGTTCCTACTTACCCCTTGAAATCAGACCAAGTTCTAAAGGCAATAAGCAAGTAGTTTTGAAAACTAAAGAAGTCTCTTTTTCCCCCTAAGACGCTGTTTATATTAAGCCCAGGAATTGTCTTGAATTCATTTATTACAAGAAAGACGAAATGTGGATAGCATACACTGAGTGCATTGCCATTTCTCTAGCTCATTTTACTGACTCAACACAAACACAAAGTTAAAGGTTCATCAGTAATGATAAAGCAGCAGTAATTTTCAGTGAAGCAAGTGAACTAGAATTTGGGCTTGGAATCGTTGTAATTTGGAAAAACTGTTCTCCAGAGGACACTAAACATCACAAAACCACAACCCTTTGCTCTAACCCTACCACAGCCCCATTTGAGAATTGCTCTAAAGGACTGTGAGCTAGAAATCAAGACCTCAGCTGTGTAGCTCTTGGACAGCAGCTTGAACGAGCTGTCTTATCTGTAGACAGCAAATTGTTTCCTTACCTGCTTGATAAAGGTGCTGATAAACCAATTTATATCATAAATATTTTTAAAAGGCATTAACTATAAAAAGCTTTAGTGATAATATTAAGGTTACAAGTATAAAACACTAATATATATATATATAAACCATAGTCTGAGAAAAATTGTTGTTTATGTGAAATAAAGTCAATTCACACTTCTGAGCTCAATTACAAAATTACTGCAACTAATCTAATCCATATAGAGTCTCATAGATATACTCAAGAAGTAAAAACTCACTTTTATTTAATGATTAACACAGAAGTAATGGGAACAAACTCTATGCCTGAACCTGGGCTAAGTGTACTTTATAAAGGGCTACAAAGTCAACTGAGATGCCTGCTCTGCCCTTAAGGCCAGCAGTAGAAAAGAAGGCCACACATAAGTGGACTGCAATTTCAAAATTGGTGAGTCGTTCAGAGGCAAATCAGAAAAGCACTATCCTGATGAGACAGGCAAGGCCCTGAGACTGGTAAATGGATAGAGATGTGAAGCAGCACAAAAGAAGTCTGGAAGAGGGGAGAGCCAGTAACATTACCTTCACTATGACAAAGTTTATGCAGGGGAAGAGAGAAATGAAAAGCAAAATTGATTTTAGTCCTGGACTCATTCATCCAAAATCATTCCATGAAAGTTTACTATGGTCTCAGAATTATACTAATTGCTGTACATGCAACTTAGAGCCTGGAGACAGTAGACCAGGACTTGCACAAATAACTCACAAGTTCTGGTGATGGCTGAGAAAGAAAGATGAGGATATCTGGGAAGGTTTTGGAAGGCCTGGTATGAAACAGCCCTGTGTCAGTAAGGACTTCACAGGCACAAGATAAGTGAGGGAGGCCATGCTCACTACAGAAGCTGACAGTGGGAAGACTGGCGGAGAGGCAGGAAACATCCACCAGGTGCCATGTCTAATCCAACACTGCAGAAAGGGCACGGACAGAAACAAGGCAAAAGGAAAGTGACCAGTACTCACAAAAGAGATTGTGTACTAACGGCAGAGACCAAAATAGGTTGTGGTATCAGCCAGAAAGACCAGAAGCAAGTTTGATCACCAGCAGCTGCTACTTAGCAAAAACCTGAAGTTTCCCAGTGATGCAGAACTCTATTATAATCTGAGCCCTAGTAGAGCAGTAAGTGCCAGAAAACTAAAGGGCAGGAATACCTAAAAATGGAACCAGGAACGAAGCAGAGACTGTTAATTGAAATGGAGAACACATGTGTATGAGAACCAGTTCTTCCACGACATTAGATCCTTCCTCTCTTATCCACAGTCCTGGAAACCTGATAGAAGAGTTTTGGCATGATGACGCTGTGGGTCAGTGTGGACCTGACAGCTATGGCTCCAAGCCATGGAATTTAGGGACAAAGTGAGAATTATTTGCAAGTTCCAGCTAGTCAGGAAAAAAAATCTGGTAAAGTCAAGGAGAAGAGGTACTAGGGAGAAAACAAAACAAAACTCATAACTGGTTAGTACCTATTTATTGCTAAGGCAAAGAATGAGGAAATAAGAAAGTGGATTCTAATTTCAAATTCTTAGATGGAATGGATTTTGATGCTAATAACATCTAAGATATGTCTATAATCGTAAGCTTGCAGAAGTAAAATAAAGTCCTTAAAGAAGTGAAAAATCGGGGCTGGAGAGACAGCTCAGTGGTTAAGAGCGCCAACTGCTCTTGCAGGGGACCCAGGTTCAACTCCCAGCATCCACATGGCAGCTAAGAACCGGCTTTAACTCCAGTTCCAGGGGAATCCGAAGCCCTTTTCTGACCTCTGTGGCACTGCACGACACGAGTGCACCAACCCACATGCAGACAGTACATTCATACACACACACACACACACACACACACACACACACACACACACACACACACACACAAAGAAGTGAAGAATCTATGTTATTTCAAAGTCATTGAAAGATATTTTCTACCAGTCCAAAGCTGACATGCCATGAATCAGAAGTGCAATGGGATGCTGGTTAAGGGTCATACGTGACCTTGAGGCCAAAGGTAGAGCAGAAAACACAAATAAACAGTCACAGTCAGGGCACACTCTATGACTCATTAAGCTTCAGCCTTCAGACTTTACTGTCACCTGAAAATCCCTCATATTAACTGTCCAGGGACCAGATGCACAACTAATCTAAAATTTAAAAACATCAAAATAATAAGATTCTATGCATAAATGTGTTCAGTCTCCCTTTAATAATTCCAAACCAATTTGGACCTTTCAGAAAAATCAGTTCAGTTTTGGTTTTAAAAGGAGATATTTTTATTTCCTTGGTCCATAAGATTTGAAAATTAAGATTTATAAATAAATCATGCTACTAAAAGAAATAAAAGTGAAGTTGTGTATATTAAAGTAAACAATACTGATCTTTAAGAAAAAGAGTATAAAAAAATCAACCATCTGAATTTAGCTTAAGTATTGAAAACATGAATATATAAGACACATTTAATTTTATATTTCCAATAGCAATATTTCACAAGACTCTACTGAATATAGGAGATGTACAAATAAAAGACTAAATCACAAGAGCAACTAGGGAAAAGTCATTCCAGTAGCTGAGTGTGTTGTTGGTTGGCACAGGCGTCTGTGGCTATGACAACGGCTTTGCAACGTTAGAGGAAGGGTGTGAGTACAACCTGTGAAGGCAGGCAGGCCCCCACTCAGTGGGACTGAAGACAAGGTCTGGCAGGCTGCATCCAAAGAGGAGCTGATGGCCATTTTCTGATTAAACTGGCATGAATCAATTATTCATGACAATTTGAGATGGCAGGGATCTCTATTTCTTAAATTTTCCAGTCCAAGTTCTCACAAGTTCTCAAGAGCCATGGCAAATGTATTTAATTAAATAATGTTCCAAAGCAGAACACATTTCTCTACCCACTCACTTCTATGTTTCACTTAATGTAATTTTCACCCTCTAATGCCATCATTTGAGTATTTTAAAAGGAATTTCCCTTGATGTTTGTGTATCCTGCTGCTGAACCCAAACCTGGGAAGAGTCCAGCTTTTGGTGGGATGTGTAGTGGAGATTTGTCACCAATTCCTGAGGACTGGTTGAAACAGGACAAGTTGATTCTTAGCTGTGATTCTTAGCAGTGTTACGGCAAAGAGGGAGCAGAGCTCCTGAAAGATTTCCACTATCTCTCATTTTAATATACTTCACCTTCTGTTCTGAGCCATCAAGAAAACAGGAAGCAACTCTCTATAGGCTGTGGATGGTGAAGGCAGAGTTTACCATGGAAGTTCCTCCCTCAGTTGAACTACACACCCTAAAAAAGCTCCTTCATCTAGAATTTCAGGAAATTACTGAGAAGATAATTATAGAATTTGGATACAGTATTGCTTAATGCTTAGCAAAATTGGATTCCTAGTCTTTTCAAGGCTTTCATGCAGGGCCAGTTCACTGACCTGCATGAGTATTTGCAGAAAGTGCAGTGCTTAAAAAGGCCCAACACTGCGTTACTGCTCAGCTGCTCTTCTTTTGAAACTCAATGATTTTTGAATAAGAGGCTCTCTCCCTTCATTTTGTACTGCTTCAATATCCCAAACTGTGTAGCAGTTCTTGCTTTTTGCAGACCCTGCAAGAATTCAAATTTCCTAGCCTGCCTGCAACCTGAAGTGTTCACTACATGTGTTCCCTACATCTGATGATTTGTGAAGCTGGTCCTGACCCTGATATTTTTGCTATATAGAAGAACTTTCTTTTAAAAATATTATTCCATTTAATGTAATAAAATAATCCACTTAGGGGTAATCAGCACTGCAAATGAGAGTACAGAGAATACCAAGGGGAAATCCTCTTCCACCATGTCTTCCCTCACTTTCATAGAACTTCCTGGAGGAAGCTATTATAACAGATGGACCCATACCTTGTACCTAGGAAATATTGAGTATGTAATTTGATATATAAAAAGATAGATTAAAAAGACAAATAAAAGATTATAGATGATAGATAGATGATAGATAGATAGATAGATAGATAGATAGATAGATAGATAGATGATATAGTTGTCTATATACATGAAGGACATGTAGTCATCCTGCCCTTTTTTCCCATTCCAATTATATACTGAACATGGGGAAAACTCCATAGAGTTTTACAGTAATAAAGATTAGTAGCTAGAATGTTCTATATTATTTTCTACCATTTCTACCATTTCTACCATTTCTACCAGAATGCAGTCTTGAAAATATCAAGCTGCTGTTCAACAGCAGATTTTAAGACAAAATAGCAGGGCATTGGATATAACTGTTTGGCTGATTCACTGTTCTGCACAAAGCTTCAATTGAACCTATGCAGAGCTTTAGAAATAGCTAAAGGTCCAGCTTTGCCTCCTCCTGGACATGTTGAAGGAAATTATCTATTATCGTTGTTTCCACAACTAGTTAATGTCACATTTTATACAACGCCTCCAAAGCTTTTTTGAAATCTAGCTCTCTGGGTTTGGGAAGAACTATTATAGTTACTCATCCTCATGACCATGTCTTGGGCCCTGACCTCACCTAAGATGGTGCCATTTATAGACTTTAAACCAGCATTTTTCATTAACATGCTCCATCTTATTTTTCCACAGTTCCTATTCCCTACTAGAGTTGGCCGGTTCTTGTCCTCATACACTAAGACCTTTCTGGACTACTAACCCTGCATTATTTTTACTGTAAGACCCTTCATGTCTTTATTTCTTTCCCTTATATTCTTTTTTTTTTTTTTGCCAGGTCAAAATTATTTTATTATACTGTTCACTTTGATTACTTGATGGAAAACACTGATCAGTTCTGAGAAGTTTCAGTTTATCTATGAAACCCACTAGGGTCCAGTCATGTGTGGGGAAGTAACAGTGATGGAGCTGAAGGAGGAGTGACAGTCTACAGGCCGTTTCATTTTTTTTTTTTTTAAGGAATTCACATTTTCCCTTTAATTTTCTATCACTCTAAAATATGCATACATACACTCCACCCATATACCAATATTACAAAGTCTGAACATAAGTGGTAGGTTAAATCTAGAGCTCATTAAGGGATTCACCTTTTAACCATACCACTGCTTTCAGATACAAAGAAATATAACATTAATGATGCTTAGTTTGCTTTGCAACTAGGGATTTGGTGCTAACATCCACAAATGAGGGATACCATTCCTTGTTTGTTTTTTTCTGGGACTGTGTTACTTCACTTAGCATAATGTCTTCTAGTTCCATCCATTTACCTCCAAAGCTCATGATGTCATTTTTTATTTACTGCTGCATAGAATCACATTTTCTTTACCCACTCATTGGCTGAGGGACATTTGGTTTGCTTCCAGCTTTTCACTATTGTGAATAAAGCTGCAATAAGCATAGATGTGCATGTGTCTCTGTGATAGGATGAGTCTTGTGGGTATATACCCTGGAGTGGTATGACTGGGTCCAGTGTTAGGCTCATTTTCAGTCTTTTAAAAGTTCTCCACACTGTTTTCCAAATGAGTTACACGAGTTTGCATTACCACCAGCAGTGAATGAGAGTTCCCCTTTCCCTACACACTCTCCAGCATTTGGTGTCATTTGTTTTCCTAATCTTAGCCAGTCTTAAGGGGTAAAGTGAAATCTTAAACTGGTTTTAATTTGTATCTCCTTAATTATTAGTGATGTTGAACACTTTCTAAGATGTTTCTCAGCCATCTTCACTTCATTTGTGAATTCTCTATTTAGCTCTTTACTCCATCTTTTGATAGAATCATTTGTTTTCTTGTTCCTTTGTTTTTTGAGTAATTTATATATTCTAGATGTTAATGCTCTATCAGATGTATATCACTGGTGAAGGTTTCCTCCCACTCTGTGGGTTTTCTCTTCACTTCTTTGATTGCTTCTTTCATTGTACAGAAATTTTTGAGTTTAATGAGGTCCCACTTGTCTATTGTTGACCTTGTTTCCAATGCAGCTGCTGTCTGCTTTAGAAATTTTCCTACACCCATATTTTTTAGGTTACTGCTGATATCTTCTGTTTGCATTCTTAGTCTAGATTTATATTCTCACAGTTGTATTGTCATTTAATTACTCTCTCTAGCTGCTTGGGGATAGTTGCTCCTTTCCTCTGACCTTTGAATTGCTTTGAGTATTTTCTAAAGGGTCAATTTTCTGGACATGAATGCTTCCATCTTGTTTATATCGTGAAAGATTTTTCTTTCTCCTTCAACTATAATTGATAATTTTGCTGGGTCTAGTAATCTGGGTTGGCATCTATAGTTTTTTAGTACTGGGAATACTTTGGTCCACATTCTTCTGGCTTTCATTGTTTTCACTGAAAAGTCAACTGTAATTCTGATTATATAAATTCCCTTTATATGTAGCTTGTTGTTTTTCTCTTGTGGCCTTTAGTATTTTGTCTTTGTTTTGGGCATCTAGTGGTTTTGTATTTTGTTTTTTTGTTTTGTTTTGGTTTGGTTTTTTGTCTTTTTGAGACAGGCTCTCCCTTTAGTCCTAGCTGGCCTGGAGCTCACTATGTAGGCCAGGCTGGCTTTGAACTCACAGAAATCCACCTGCCTCTGCCTCCCAAGTGCTAGGAATAAAGGTGTGCATCACCACACCAGGCAGAGCATCTAATGTTTTAACTATGATATGGCATGGGGAATTTCTTTTCTGATCTTGTCTATTTGGTGTTCTATGTTCTTCTTGTATTTGAAAGGGTTTGTTGTTTTACAGTTTGGGGATATTTTCTTATATTATTCTGTTGAAGATCTGATCAATACCACTGACCTGGGATTCTTCTCCTCCTTCTAGCCCTATGATGTGGAGGTTTGGTCTTTTCATAGTGTCCCACATTTCCTGACTGTTCCACTCTTGTATTTTGTTTTGTTTTGTTTTGTTTAATTTTTCATAATCTTTCCTTGAGCATTCTAGTTCTTCTATCTGGTCTTCCAGTCTTGATATTCTACTTTCTGCTTCATCTAATCTGTTAACTGAGGCTTTCTCCTATCCTTTCCTGTTGATTGGATGTGTGTTCGATTTCCTTTTTCACTTAATCTTGACATTTCTTTAGTATTTCCATTTCCTTATGGAGCTTGTCCTCTCCTTCTAGATCCTTGATTCTTTGTTTTCCTGTTTCATTTCAGTTTGGGATCTTTTCAGTGTTTCCACTTCCTTCCAGCATTTGTCACCTCTACTTCTATAGGTCTGATAGAATTTGGAGGGGATTTATTATTTGCTTTTCCCATGTTGTTGACTTTTTCATTGTGCTTTTGGCATGTGGATTTGATGTGTAGATTGTAATGTGATGCAAAATTGTAGTGTTTCTTCATTGGGTTGAAGGCCTGTTCCTCTAGGTTGGCTGTGGAGTGGCAGGTTTGCTATCTTTTCTGTTACCTTGTGCCCTGAGTCATTATAGCTGTTCCAACTGAGATGGCCATGCCATGGGGGGAAAGCGGCAGTCTGACACCTGATCTAGTCACCTCTGAGCTACGCAGACCCATACCCAGGACTGCACAGGAAGCTGTGGTGGTGCCGGCCACCTGGGTGCAATCTCCATCCCAGATCCTGTCACCACTGAGTTGCACAGATGTGTGCAAACCCTTACTGGTCCACGAAGGAAGCTGTAGTGCCACCTGGATGCAGTCCCTGTCCTTGATCCAGTCACTGCCGAGTTGTGCAGAGGTACAAGACCTCTTCCCTTACACTCTTAACTCATCACACAAATCCTCTGTTGACAAGTCTCCAAATGTTTTGCCCTATTATCCTTACAACACCATTGTTATTTGTGCAAACCCAGCCTCCTCCTCAGCACCTGTTGTTTTCTAACCCACATGTCTGACTGATTGCACACCATAAAATGATGAATCCCAGACAGATGTGCTTGCCCACATGTGTAAGGCCAGAATGTAGGAAGCTGGGGTGTTTGAGGCCAACCTGGACTACATAATGAGTTTTATGCCAGCCCTGGATTACAGGGTGAGACCCTATCTCAAGAGAAGGAAAGAGAGAGGAGATAAATGTAATTTTCCCTTCCTACAATCTTACAGGACATTATCCACCTTATCACAGACCATGCCTCTCCCTTTCAGATGTAGATTCAATAACAGTCTTATCATTGGTCTGTTACCAACTTCAGTTTTGCCCATTTTCATTTTTCCCCCAACCTTTTGTAAAAGCAATCATACCACAGTAGGTCCAAATTAAAATGTAAACCCTATCAGATAGCAACTCCAACATCCTTGGGTTTCACTTATTCTTTAGCAAATTATTTCCTCCTATCTCTCTCTACCCCTAATCAACTCTTTTATACCCCAACTTATATAAAATTATTCTGGCTATGCTCAAGCTAACCCTGTCCTCTCTTCTGCTGTGTCTATAGGTGAACTATACTTTGTGCTGTGTTCTGCCCCCTCCCCTGCTCCATGTCCTGCTTCAGTCATTCAGTTACCAAAATCTTGTGGTAGAAACACACACACACACACACATACACACACACACACACGCACACTCAGTTTTATTCAAAACACTCTCTCTGATGCCCTCTCCCATGTGAACATGCACTTGCCCCTGGGATACTGCTAATCCAGGCAATCATCTCAAGGAACAGTATGTGGCTGGCCCACAAGATCATAAATCTTAAATGTTCATTACTTTATCTCCAATATAACTAAGTGTTAAGAAATGAAGTATTTAATCAGAATGTACTCTAGGTTCAGTTTTCAAAGTTATATTTTAATTCCTAATTCCAAAAGTTCAACAAAATAGCAGACACTAACAAAAAAATAAGTAAATAAATAAAATTCTGCTCAAGTTCTCAGAATGTTCAGATCCAGGAAGTTTGTGGTTTAAGACTAAAATTATCTAGACCACAGAATTTGTGGTCTTGATTATTAAATGTTATTTACTTCTTCAGTGGTTAGCATTCTTGAGATTATCTCGCATCTAATTCTCAGGCTTCAGCTTCTGCTGAAGGCCCAAAGAATTCACAAATGGAAAAGAACTAAACCTAGGGCTGGTAGATCAGCTCTCCTCTCCCACCTGCCCTTCAGCACCATCTTGCTGAGTGAGAACCAAAAGAGTGCAAGATCAGAAAATTAAAAATTTTGTGTAAAAAAAAATAGTAAGACATATATTAAAAATAAAATGCAAAAATCTGTTGATCCCAGCACACAGGAGACAGAGGCAGGTGGATCTCTGATAGGCTGAAGCCATTCTGGTCTACATAGAAAATTCCAGGAAAGCTGGGGCTACAGTAAGACCTTTGCTAAATAAATAAATAATAAATAAACAAATCGCTAGTATATGGTAAGTAACATATAAACTAATGAATTAGAATAGTATTAATAGTACCAGAATAACAATAAGCACATGAATTGTGTTTTACACAACACAAAGAACATTAAAGTATTACAATACTGTCTTCACACAAAAAACTCTTAAGTACTTATTAGTTGAAAGGATATAGAAAAAGAAAAGAGGAAGAAAATTAAATGGAACAAAGGTGAGAAATAAAAACAAAGTACCTTAAAACTGACAGCTCAGCTACAGGATAATACTCAGGCACATTAATGAATGTATCCAGCACTCTCTCATGTAGCTATGTGCTAAGCCTGAAACATGCATTTTCTTGCATAATTCTCAAAATAACACAATGGGACATCTGACGTTAGCAACTCCACATTAGAAATGAGAAATTAAGAGTTCACAGAAATTAGGTAACATACCTAATACTAGTAGTAATCATATACCCAGGGCACTATCTCTGACAGTTGGTGACCACTGGCCTCCCAACCACTGATTTTAAGATGTTTTAACAGAAAATATAAAATATGGACAATGTTTCTCTTTAGTCTCTTGGGAATCCATGTGAGCATGGCACAATGCACATGGAGAAGAAATTATGTTGGGGAACCAGCTCTCCTAGGGGACACAATCTGATGGCCACCATTAACCAACGGGGTAGACATACTAGTACACCCGCAATGACTCAGGATTGCACACCCAATCTGAAAACTAAATCATTAGCTTGATTTTAGAATAACTCATAATTAAAGATTCTGCTCTAGGATGGTAATTAAAGCACCCGAGCTTTGAAGTGCAGCTTCACCATTTGGTCAGCATATGGAAAAACAGAGCTTTGAGATCTCCTGGGACCAGCTGAAGCACAGGGCACGGGCTAAAGAGCCCCCCCACCACCACCACCACCACCAACTGGGATTACTAATGCATCTGAAGGAGGCAAACAAAGCAAGATTTCCACACAGTGAAGAGGCATTTAGGACTCATATTGGAATACAGGCAAGGAGAAGCCCATATGCGAGGAACACGAAGAAAGACAACACGGGAAAGGGGCAGGATAATCCCACACCAAGCTCTACCAACCCTTAGGAATTCCTTACAGTGGGATCCCTCTGGGGACGCCCCAGGGACACAGATATCAGAAACAAAACAACACACAAAAAAAAAAAAGAAAAAAAAAAAAAAGAACTAAGAAAAGAGAAAGAAGAACTCAAGAAGGACCTAAAGAGAGAGAATCAAACTACAAGACTGTCAACCAGGAAGAAGTGAAACACGTGAAAAGATCCCATGCTGAAAAAGATAAGGAAACCAACCAGCAAAGCAAAGAGCTACAGGAAGAGATTGAGCAAGCTCTCAAAAGACGTAGAAAGTGAAAACTAAAGAAATCAGAAGGAGGAAGATAAAAAGGAACTCAACACTCATCCAACAAGAGGAAAGGAAATGGAAAAGCCTCAGAAGCCGAAGGGAGGAAGCAGAAACAAAGAATATCAGACCTGGAATAACACAGAACAACTAAAACCTAAGTAAAGATTATGAAAAAATTTTAAATTCCACAAAAGTGGAACAACCAGGAACGTGGGACACTATAAAAAAATCAACAACCTGCTCATAGAAATAGAGGATGGAGAACAATCCAAGAGAATGGTATTGATCAGATCTTCAATAGAATAATAGATGAAAACTTCCCCAAACTAAAAAAAAGGACAAACCAAGACAAATACAAGAAAGCACATAGAACTCAAACAGACAAGATCAGAAAAAAGAAATTCTCCACGCCACATCACAGTAAAAATGCTAGACACCAAAACAAAGACAAAATCCTTAAAGCCACAAGAGAAAAAACAAAAAGTAAACCTATAAGGGGAAACCTATCAGAATTACAACTGACTTCTCAATCAAACTATGAAAGCAAAAGAAAACCTGGAGCAAAAGCATTCCCAGTGTCTAAAGGACAATAGATGCCAACCCAGGTTACTATACCCAGAAAAAATGTCATTATCGTTGAAGGAGAGAGAAAAACCTTCCATGACATAAACAAGTTTGAAAGAATACATGTCCGAAAACCAACCTTCAAAGAATACTTGAAAAATTAAAAGCAAAAAGAAAGAGGCAACCAACCCCAGGCACCTAGAAGAAGAAATCAATAAAAGCCTAACTGCAGAAGTATAGAAACCTAAACCCAAACTGCCAAATGGATAATAAGGCAAAAGGAAGCAACACAAACCTATCAGTCATAATCTTAACATATTAATGGACTAAATTCCCCAATCAAAAGCCATAGACTGGGAGATTGGATTAGGAAACAGAATCCATCGATATGCTGTTGTCAAGAAACACATCTTACCCTTCCAGGACAGGCACCACCTTAAAGTGAAAGGATGGAAAAAAAATATTCCAAGCCAAATGGTACCAAAAAGCAAGCATGTTTGCTTCTTTAATATTAGACAAATTGACTTCAAAGTAAAAGAAATCAGAGAGAAGATACAAGAAGGGCATAATTTTTATCGAAGGAACAATCACCAAGAAATTTCACAAATTGAATAAGATGCACCACCATCTGGGTATCAAATTTATATAAAGACAATTCTCCAGGACCACAAGTAACACACTAACCCAGATACACTCATAGTAGGGATTCAATACCCCACTGAGTCCTTTGAATAGGTCAACAGGACAAAGAATAAACAGAGAGACATCTGACTGATACGATATGGTACACAAAATGACCTCATAGATATCTTCCAATATTCCACCTAATACCAGAGAATCCACTTTCTACTCAGCACCCCACACAGAACATTCTCCAAAATAGACCACATATGGGACACAGAAGAAACCTCCACAAATCACAAAAGATTGAAATAATTTCATGCATTCTATCGACCACAGTACATAAAACTCAACTCAATACCCAGGATAAGCCCTACTGCCTCAAGAAACATCATAGAGACAAAAAACACACTCTTGAAATGAATGGGTCAAGGAAGAGATAAAGAAAGAAATAAAGCATTCCTGAACTAATGACAATGACAGTAACACAAAACAAATCCTATGGGATACCTTAAAGCAGTCCTAGAGGAAGTTTTAGGCCTGGGTGCCTACATTAGAAAAACAGAAAGAGCACAAGTGAAATCTAACCACTACAGCTAAAAGCACTTGAGAGGCAACAACAGATGAACCCTAAACACACAGACAGGAAGACGAAATAACAAATCAGAGCAGAAATCAATGAAATGAAACAAAAGAAAACAATACAAAAAAAAAAAATCAATGAATCCAAAGTTGGTTCTTTGAAAGAAAAAAACAAGATAGACAGACTTCTAGCCCGTGCCAGTTAACCAAAAGAAAGAACAACTCCAAATCATACAAATCTGTGATGAAAAGGGAATATCACAAAGACAAGAAAAGATCCAGAAAATCAATGAGAATACTTCAAAAACCTATACTCTCAAAGTTTGAAAACCTAGAAGAAACGGGAAATACTTGAAATCCTGGTAATCACCAAACCTCAACCTCAATCAAGAAGAGATCGACAGATTAAACATACCCTAATGCATAAGAAATTGAAAAGATTAAATATTAAAAATCAAAAAGAAAGAAAAAAAAATGGCCCAGGGCCCAGATGTTCACAGCAATAGAATTCTATAAACCAGTTTTCAAAAAAGACCGTACAACCATTATTATTGAAACTGTTTAGTAAGGATACAATCAAGGGAAATCCTCCCAAATCCGTCCATGGAAGCGCAGCATCACTCTATTACCAAAACCAGGCAAAGAATACAACTGAAAAATTGGAACATATAGGACCCATCTCACTAATGAACAAGAGCCAAAATTCTAAAAGAGTATACTGGGCAAAATCGCATACAGACCCTGCATCAAGAAGGACGCTCATCTTTATTTGGGTGTGACCAAGATGAATTCACACATCGATGTAGGCATGGTTCAAACATATGGAAAATCAATAAAACATCATCAGCACACTAGAAATGGACTGAAAAGACAAAAACCCACCACCATTCTAATGGATGCTAAAAAGCCTTTGGACAAAAATCCAGCATTCCTTTCATCCTTAAAGTCCTAGAGGGAATTGGCATTGGAGGGATCATCCCTCCAATAATCAAAGCCATATACAGGAAAACCCCAGCCAATACATCCTAAATGGGGAAAACGACAGGAAACTTCCTCTTAAAGGTAAACTCAAGCAGATGCTGCTTCCGTCACCACTCCTCTTCAATATATGCTTGACACACTTGCTAGCAGCAATAAGGCGAGAAAAGGAAATTAAAGGAGTATAATTGGAAAAGAGGAGCACAGCTATCCCTATTTGCAGACTATGATTGTTTACCTAAGGGCTGCTAAAACTCCACCAGAAACTCTTAGAACATGATTAACCCTCCAACGCCTGTGTCGATGCTCACAGCCTTAACTTGACAATAAGTGGTACTGCTGTAAGTGCCTGTACATTCAATAGCTTGTGGCTTTGTTAGTATGACTAAAAAGGAGTTGATCAACTGATAAGCTGTCAATTGCATGAAGGGAAACAACTGAAAGACTGGAGTCCAAATGAGCACTCAAAGAAATAGAAGACTGTTTTTTCTCACCGCACTTGTGCCCCTTTCCCAAAGCCCAGGGAATCAAACTGCGGAAGAGGGAGGCTGGGTAGATTGTAAGACCTCGGTGAAGAGATAGGGGTGTGGAATCAGGACACTAGCAGGAATAGATCGGAAACGTCCTGATTGAATCAACTGCCTGTGCATACAAGCTTCTCCAACTGGAGCTATGGAGAACCTTGGGTTGTCAAAATTGGACATTTGATACTTGCAAAATGCACCAATGACCTAATTGTATGACATACATGAGTGTATCAATGTTATCTGCAAACAACAATCACAAAAAAAATAATGAACCCTTAAAAATGAAAAAAAATTAAATAAAAAAAAAAAAAAAAAAAAAAAAAAAAAAAAAAAAAAAAAAAAAAAAAAAAAAAAACTAAAATAAAAAAAAAAAAAAATCAATGGCCTTTTTTACCAACAAAAAAACAAGCAACTGAAGAACAGAACTGACAAAAGTTAAGAGACCTTCCCACTCACACATAGCACAAAAACAATAAAATGAACTTAGGAACAAAACTAACCAAAGACAACCAAAAAGATATCTACAACAAAAATTTTAGAAACCTTTAAAGAAAGAATTATTGAAGAAACATCAGAAGATGAAAAACTCCCAATGCTCATGGATTGGGAAAATTAACATTTAAAAATGTCCATTCTACAAACTCTTGTATGATTTAACTGCAATCCCAATAAATTCCAGAGGTTTCTTACCAGTCTTGGAAAAAAAAAAGTCCTTAAATTCATTTGGAAAAACAAAGACCCCAAGTAGCCAAAACAACCTGAGGGAAAAGAGCCTACACAGGGGGGATCTCTATACCAGACTTCAAATATACTACATGGGCTAGTCATAAAAACTGGTACTGCACAAAAACAGAACCTGTTGGACCAATGGAACAAAATCGAAGATCCAATCCTGAGCACATACAATTTCCCACACCTCATATTTGCAGGGGGCCAAGAAGACCACAATGATAAAAGACAGCATCATTCAGCAAGTGGTGCTGGCCAACAACCTAAACTGTCATCACCACTTGTAAGAATGAATGAAATTAAACCCCTACCTCTCGCCCCTCTCCCTTTACAAATAACAGCTCCAGATGGTCAAAAGACCTCACACACGAAACCCAAACGGTCTGAGGCAACACAGAAAAAGTTGGCAGCGACACAAGACATAGGCAATAGGAAAAGACTTTCTAAGTCAGACACGCAGCTGCACAAGAATTAGAGTTGACACATGACAAATGGACCTCAATTCAACTCAAACGCTGCTTTGTACATCAAAGAAACATTCAGATGAAGTGAAGAAAAATCCCACAGAGTGGGAGGAAACCTCACCACAAGAAACATCTGACAACGCATTGACTTTTCCAATATATAAACTTTACTCAAAAAAACCAAAGAAGAAAAAAACAAAAATGACCCGACTCAATAGAGTGGAGCAAAGAGCTGAACAGACTTCACAGTGGGAATTAAGATGGTTGAGAAACACCTTAAGACAGTGTTCAAACATCACTAATCATTAAGGAAATGCAATCAAACATTTTAGTATCATCTTACCCAATAAGACTGGCTTAGGTACGATCAAGAAAACAAATGATAAACAGTCGAAGTGCTGGAGAGAAGTTGTAGGGAAAGGGGAACACTCATCCACTGCTGGTGGAAGTGAACAACTGTTGTGCACCGCCCCTATGGAAAGCAGTGTTGGAGAACCTTTGGAAGACTTGGGAATTGAACTTGCCCCCCGACCCAGCCATACACTCCGAGACATGTACCCTTCAGACTCACCCCACTGCAGAGATACATGCAAAGCCATTGTTATTTTCAGCTGTCTTCACAATACCAAGGGAGCTGGAACCCAACCAAATGCCCCTCAACATATCAGTGGATAGAAAAATGTGGTACTTCTACACAAGGAGTTCTATGCAGCAGTAAAGAAAGATGACATTCATGGCTTTGCAGGAAAATGCTGGAGGTAGAAGACATCATTCTGAGTGACGTCACACAGACCCATAAAAACAAACGATGAATGTATCCCTCATCTGTGGATGTAGTGCCAATTACCTAGTTGTCACTATTTCCTTTACATGGCCCCTTGAGCTTTTGTTCCAAAGCGTTGGGAGTGAGGCATATTGGAAACAATACACAACAGAAAGGACTGCATCAAAGAACTGACTGAAACAGTGAACTTCTGCTCAAAACAGTCAACTTCCACATGGAGAATATTGAGAAAGACTGAGAAAGAGATGAAAAGCATGTTTGGCAGAATGCATGAGCTCTGGTGGGGTGGGGGGATCGGGGGACACAGTTCTAGATTTGATTAAAAAAAAATTAATTAAATTAAAGAAAAACAGAGCTTTTCTGAAAGGTAAAAGGAAGACTCCGAATGACTAGATCGCAGCACTGCTGGGAGGCAAGAATAAGCAGGACATAGGAGAGAAATCCTCAGAATGCTGAGAAGCAGAATATCAACACTATTCTACCAAGTCTTCACTGGGTGCTACTTATAGTAGGTTATTTTTAGCTTCCCTTGTATAAAGTGAAATCTAAAGAAAAACAAATAATACCTGTTGAAATGTGCATTCAAGCCAGGAAGCTGTGGAGGAAGTTTAAATGGAAACCTCCTGATGCTCTTTCCTTATCACCCAAAGTAAGAAATTGTCTGCGTATTTAAATAGTATACCCGAGTACCTGGATTTCTTTCAGTGTCATACACATAGGCAACATTTCTTGAAGTGACAGAATGATGTTCATTAAAGGCTGAGCTGTTCTAAGCTGGCAAAGGCTCAGAAAAGAAATAATAGAGTTCCTAGCAGCAGATCCTGTTGATGTGGAGAGGAGATTGAGATGATGCCAAGAGGAAGGATTCGAGTAGGAGGGTGAGTGGAAAGGCACCGAGCAGCAGCCCCATAAGGGTGGGAGAGTGTGAATTAGAGAGCAGCGTGCGTTCTCCTGCCAATTAAGTGCTTACTATTATGAGAGCTAAAAACTCTTCAAAATGAATAAATGGGTTAAACAGAATGGGGATTACCATTTAAGTAGAGCATTCTAACTTTGCTTCAGATCATGGGAATTCTATAAAATCACAAAGGAGAGAATTAGCTGAGCCAAACAGTTTAATTTAATAGGAAATTTATTTCAGAAGAGAAGCTAAGGAAATTTTCTGGAGTTAAGTAATGACATTTAGAATTAGGAGGCATTTATGTAAAAAAAAAAAAAAAGCAATGTCCACGGATAAAGTTAAGTAATAAGAATTTTCAGAAAGACCTAGAAAAACCTATGATAGAGACCTCAGGCGCTTTCTAAAGAGGAACAAAGAAAAATGTAAGCTCTTTATAGGAAATAATTAGGATAGTAGAATTTGACCTAAATTAAAGCAAAACATCACACATACATACACACACATGCCCAGTTATGAGTAAAACAACACATGCACACATTCTTACACATGGAAATACAGACACACATGGTCACATACACGCATCTACATGGACATACACAGGTATCTGCACATATGCACACATTAACATACACCCTCTTTCCAACCTTAGACATCTCCTCAACACTAAGACTGGAATGCTATTTCTGTTCTGTTTCTACTCCAGATAAAATAAGCTATGTTGCTTATTGCCTATTATTAATTTATTGATATTATACATTAAATAAGGAAGTTAATATTAAGTGTGTGTGAGAGCATGTGTATGTGTGTGTGTGTGTGTATAACTTCACTGTTACATTTGTATTATGAAGTCAGAGAAATGGTATTAGAAAAAACTGCTACAGAAGCAGAGTTTTGAATTATGTACCATACCATACATGTTCTTCTAAGGAGAAAAGCTGAATTCTGAGCCCATGTTCCTAGAAAAAAAAATTTTTTACAAACTCCAAAGTTTAATGTATATCCCAGAAATGAAATTATATACCAAAATATTTTCTCAGAATATGAAAGCCTTTGAAACTATAAAAGGTTTTTAAATCATAAAAATAGAAAAGAAAGTTTTCAATTATAAAATTTCCACATACAACCCTATTGTGTATTTAATTCTTTGCTAAATTGATTTGATTTTTATTTAACAAACTTAAGTGGGCAGAACTGTCTCTCTTTTTTTCATTTAAATTTCATAAGAAAGAGATTCATAAGGCACATTCTCTCACTAGATTCTGTGTGGCCTATTTATTCTGCACTTCATTCCATATGGAATTTTTTCTCTTTTATTTATTACTTCCAGAAAGGATTTTGTCTAATAAGTTAGCAACTGAGGGGCAACCAATTTGAAATGCCAGCCTTCAAATCATAGTACCCTATGCCTGCCACCTGCCACATGTCTTCTAGAAGTACCAAGGAATACAGAATAGCTCCAACATCCATGTGAACCATGAACCACATGTGAGCCACAAGCGGGTGGTCTATCAAGGTCAGGGTTAAAGTTCATGGAATAATTTAGAAATTATTCCCAGCTTGGATCTCATTTATGAAGCCTGAGAATACACCCTCTAATTAGAATGCAATTTCCCAAAGCAGCCACTCCCTTAACTTTCCAGAGCTAAGTTTTATATTCTCAGCAAAGAAAGTTAAGACATACTCTTCATCCTGCCAGCTAACAGACCCCTATAAATTATCCCTTAAATGTCCCACAAAGAAGGCAGCTGGCATTCAGAACAACAGACAGCACATGAGCCATCAACTCTCAGCAACCACTCTCAAGAACAGATAAAGAAGAAGCTGACAGATTCAACAGCTACTCCCCTGCACTTTTGACTTCTGCAGCTGAACTGTCCCATGGAAGATTGGAAAAAAGAGTGGGTTCTGCGTTTGAAAATGTTCCCACACCCCAGCCAGCCTCATTTTGCTGATGATCCCTTTATCCAGCCAACCTAGCACTACAGTGGGAACACTCACTTCAATTCCGTGAGAGCCAGCTGTCCCGTTCTTCCACGGTGCTCTGGGAGCCACACAGGACTCCTGGAACAGGAGCCAGCCAGGCCTGACTCACCACAGATGTTCCCCTCCGGTCCCATGGAGATCTGAGCCACAGACTCCCTTCCCAAGACTTATAATTATTGCAATAGATTTGCTGAGCATCTGAAACGTGCTAGATGGTAAAACAATAAGAACACAACCACCTCACCTACTGTCAGGGGCAGACACTAAGTTGGGTAGAAATAGCCAAGGAGTACATGGGGAAGGCCACAATGGCCTACCACATGCACACAATACCAAATTTTCACGCCATGCTGAATGAACTCTGGTTAGAATGAGATAAAATGTTCCACTTATGCAAATCCAGATATCAGATTGTTCTTGCTGGTAGATCCAACAAATAGCGTTGGTCTAGAAAAGTGTGACTGGGAAAATGGCAGAAATAAGAGATTTTTAAAAAGTTTAGCCTAATTTGGAGTTAAATGTCACCCACAAGTACTTGGAAACATTTGGCAGGTCAGGTTTCCAGTAGCATTACGGTCTTCAGTCATTATCTTCACATTCCCGTTCACATGGCATTGTTCCCAGCAGCCCTCTCATAGGAGGTGAGAAACTTCCCTATCACTGCATTTTTCCTGTGCATATTAGTATGAAACTAAATATTTGTTACCAAATGCTCCAGTCTCCCGTGGCACTCATTGCATCATTAGCTCCATAAGGACACTATTTCCTGCAATATTTTCTATCAGTGTCCACTTAGCCAGTAAAGACAAGACAAGAATAATCCATCCTAAATCCTGTCTCCTTAGCAGAAAGAATTCTGTAACATGAGCTTGACTAGACAGCACAAACAAATTGACCATCTCAATGGAACTCTCCATATCCTTATGCAACTGTGTTTCCATTGTGCTTCTGTTTGGTTGATTTGTTTTACTCTGAGATTGTATTCACATTTTTCCAGTGGGAAAAGAGACTGGGGAAATCACTCAATTAGATGAAACACAAAAATTCTTTTACTCCAAAAATAGAAAAACAAAAACTTATATTCACCATTAAGTGGAGTTAAAATTGTCTCCAAGGTAACTTATTGCTCACTATGTCTAGTTGCTAGGAAGTGACGGACAAAATATACCAACATCTCACCATGGAAGAGTCAATGTTAGATAAAAGATGGCCAGTATACATTCAGGGATAATTGTTTACTTGAAATTATGTTTATTTGATTCTTTGGGAGAAGCTATATAAATCTTGTTCCTCATTAGTTTCCTTCCTTCCTACTCACTTCTAGACAAAAGTGTCTGAAATCTAAAATTAAATAATAGTGAATTCTTTTTTAGAGCTTTTGTTTGAAAACCGGAAATGCCCTTCAACTGTGTTTTGACTGTTACTGTTTATTTTCTACTAAGTTGGTCTCTTTCTAATTTTCAGGGCCAGATATTAAGCATGCTACCACAAAAAAAGGAAGGTAAAAATTTCAGAGCTCAGAATATATCACAAAAGGGTCTATATTATGAATTATGTGAAGTAATAAATTAAACTTAAATTAGATAAAGCAACACTTGATTCTGAGAAATATATTCTATGTTCTAGGATACTGAAAATTGCATAGAGTGATTCAGTGACCATGAACACGAGTTTCGAATATTTCCAGGGATCTTCCAGATGTGGCCTTTTACCCCTGCGAGTTTGCTATATTTGTTTTATTGAAACTCTTATCTTGAATCCTCTTGGGGGTGGGGACAAAGGGACAAGAACATAAGGGTCCAGAAGGTCTAAGACATAACCTCACGTAGAATTCATATTCTAAACATTGCCCAAGAGATCTTGACATTATAGGGCATTCACAATACAATGTTCTGTGTAAATGCTCTATAAAGCAATCTTAGGGGGAAGAAGACCATCAAAACGAACAAACAAGTCATTATATAAAAACTGCTTTAGAATCACTTGGCCAAAATATTAGGGACAAGAGCATTGCATTGTGATACAACCTGTCCTTTGATCCTGACTGTATGTTCTTAATGTCATAGTGTGCATTTGCTTAAAGCTGCCTGATTTCTGGAGTCACCACTCAAGAAGAATCAGTCTCTCTCACAATAGACATGAAAACTTACACTTCAATTCTTCCTTTCTTTTTTAACTGAATGTTTGTGAATACCATGTAATCATATATTGTTCATATTGAGACCTCCTCTCCTATATGCACTCTCCTTATAGGACTCCTCCACAGATTTCATGTACTCTGTCATATATATTAAAGCCTATTGAGTCAAGTTTTGTCCCCAAATGTCCTTTGGTGTTTGCCCACCCACTGGAGCTTGGATAACCTATTTAGCATCACACTATTGAAGAAAATCAATTCTCCTTCTCCAGTAGTTATCAGTTGTCAATAGTTCCTCAGGTAAGGTTGAGGCTTCCTATTCACTTCCGCTTCTATGCTGGAGTTTCATCTGGCTTGAGTATGCATGGTTCTTGTGCCTGTTTTTACCACTGTTGTAAGTTCATATGAATAACTTGTCAGCTATCCGGCAAACTCTCTTTCCTTTGAGGTTATCAAAAACCTTTGGCTCTTACAAGCTTTCAACCCCCTCTTCTACAACTCTCCCTGAGCCTTGGGAGGCAGAGGTTTGATATAGCTGTTCTATTCAGCAATAAACACTCTGCAATTGCTTATTCTCCTCAATTTGGCCAGTTGTGGCTGTGTTAAGCACAACCTGTTATATGAGGAAGCTTTGCTCAGTTCCACTTGCTGGTCAGGGTAACTGGTCCCAAGCAACTCCCAAAATAATACAGGCTATTGTCACAGTCCTTGACTGCATCCCAGAACTTGTAGATAAGACCCTATTGCTGAAGACAGGTCTTACTTCAAACATAGGACTTGGAACAACTGAGCTGGAACTGAACAAGGAAGCCCCCTTGAAATCTAGCTCCCATAATATCAAAAGATACAGTGCAAAATGCCAAGGACGAAAAACCAGTCAGTGATTCCAATCCAGTTTTCAAGTCTATGAAACACAACATGACCTGACAAGCCAGTAATCTCTACTAGAATAGTAGTGGCACTTTTATCCTGGGGATAATTAACAAGTATCTAACTGGACTCAAGGCATATTCAGTGAGAGGGAACTCATGTATAGTAATGTGATCCTAGCCAAGAACACAAGGCTGGAGAGGTTATAGAGCCTAGAGAAAAACCCACTTTTGTCACATCCCTAGGCCATTACTTTGTACTATATTCTAAATATGTATCTTCATATTTACAAACAAGCTTACCTAATACTATTCATCAAAGAAGCTTCTTTTTGCAACAGTTGGAGACTATTACAAAGTTCCACAACTGGTCAGACACAGAGACTAAACATCTGCAAGGTGTCCAGCCCTAAGTGACACATCTACAATGCAACCACTATAGCCAAGGCTCAGAGAACACAGCAGAATAGGAGGTGGAAAAATGTTAATTCACCTCTCCATTCTTCCTTTCTAATGAACATATAGAAACTGACAGCAGTATTTATAACCTTGTTTATCTCTGTTGTTTAAGTACCAATGAAAACAGTTTCAGATACATTTGTAGCAATATTACATGGGTCAATTAACTGAAGATCTCTTGTCATAGTCATAGGCCCAAATCGCTCTAATTGGCTCTTTAAAAGTACTTACTTCTGATGAGTTCACCATCTGCAGGATTTCCCCAAATGGACTGGTCTTGCCTCTGTCCATATGTGAAGTGGCTACTGGTAGCCTGGGTTATATCATTCTCAGTATTGTCCTTATTACATTTTTCTGAAAAAAGAATAGACATTTATTATATGATGAATGCTGCAGGTTTTGTGCATTCTTTTGGTTTACAATTATTGGGTTTTGTTTATTTGGTTGGTTGGTTGGTTGGTTTTGTTTTGTCTTGGAGCCCAGGCCTGGAAATCACTATGCAGCTGATAATGATATTGAACTCTTAATCCTCCCAAATGCTAGAATTATAGGCATGCATTACTATAGCTAGCTTTATTATTTTTTTCTTAATGCTTCAAAGTCTGTCATAGTTTAGGGAAATAAAAAGAATACCATTATTGACTACTGCATGTGCTATTGGCTCAATAACATTTATTGAACCCCTATCATCTCAGCATTAAAAAAAAGCAAAGAATCTGGTAAGAATATAATAAATAAATTTTAGCACATTAAGTGACCTTCCATCATAGAGAAATGTAAAAGGACTACATCAAAGTTGAAATTGAGTGAGTCCGTACAGCAAAAGCATCAAAGGAGAAGAGACACCAATGATGGAGATGAAAGCCAAACTGTAGTTGAATGAAGAGTAACTGGGTAGTGAGGATGTAGGAAATAAGTACAGAAGGAAGTGTTGAGGATGAGAGGTTGATACGTAGGATTATGAGTTCTCAGGTGGAAAGCTAACATGTAAGGAAATGCTATGTCTTGTTGGGAGCATAAGTCAAACAACAAACAACCTATAACACAAGGTAAAACACATGCTATGAAAGGTCCAGAGCACGAAAGAGGTTCAAAAGAAAGGGAAGAAAGTCCCATCAGGTTTCAGAGATCAAGAAAGACACTAAAGAGAAAGCATCATGTTGGATGGTTTCTAAAAGATTAGAAGGACTTCAAAAAGTACTCATGGGAGAAAGAAGGAAGAACAGCGTGGGAAAACTCCAAAAGCAGAAACTTGGGCAAAGGTCCCAGATCTAGGCTATGAAGTGGCTTTCAGAAGGACATTAGGAGGTAAGACTGTAAAGTTTTGATGAAGACATAATGCGGATATTTGAATGCCAACTTAAGAAATTTGCACCTAATTCCAAACAAGACAAACAAATCAAAGTAACTACAAAAGCTTATGAAATGGGTAAGCAAAGCAGCATATTAAGAAGAGTTATAAATTCTGTACACCAGTGTTTCTCAATCCTACCTGACTATTAACTAACTTAGAAGACTTTGTGGAAAAAGAAGATTCCTGAACCCCATCATCAATAATGCTATATTATTTGGGAGACATTAGGGACAGGTAATTCCATAGCTATATGCTTAAAAAATCACTAGCGAATGGAGACTTTTAAGAAAGAATAAAGAGAGGGACATTGTTGCATTTGAATGTTAAATGCCCCCTGCCCCAATAGGGTCACATGTTTGAACAGCCTGCCTCAGCTGGTAGAACATTTTGGGAAGCTTGTGAGAACTTCAGGAGGTAGAGCCTCCCTGGAGGAAGCAGGGAGTAGAGGTAGGACTTGGGTTTTTATAGTGCTTCTCCACTTCCTGTCTTTCTCTGTTTCCTAGCAAGGACAGATGCAATGTGACCAGCCCAGCTTCCTGCCACCATGCCCTCCCCGAGGCTGCCATGGCTTCATGCCATCATGGGCTATATCCCTGAAAACTGAAATAAATGTGTTCTACCTTGATTTGTTTTGTTTTGTCTTTCAGGGTATTTTATCATATCATAGCAACAGAAAAGTATCTAATACTGACACTGAAATGGAAACTTAGCCGAATTCATAGACATTGATGAGAGTTTAAATGAATGACAGGACAGAAAAGAGGTCTTCATGCAGTTTATAGTCTAGATGAGGAGTTCAGTACTGAACATTTGACTGTAAGCCAGAGAAAAAAGTAAATCTAGAAACAGTCGTCTTTCTAAACTTCACTGGTGAAGCATTTGCAATTAATGAACTCATCAGGAGAGTGAATATATTAAAATAAAAGTCTGTACCATTAGCAAGAAGTCAGAGAAACAATATGTCAAGTCAAGGAAGTGAAGAAAAGAAAGAGACTCAAACACAAGTTATTAGTCAATCACATTAACATTTCCAGTGGAAGGAAAAAGTTTCTGCACATGCAGAAATTTCTTACGTATCATGAAGATTTCACAACAAATGAACAGTTCTGCCATGAAACACATTTCAACACATGAAAAATGGATGGATATGAATGTAGGATTAAAACCCAGAGGCTAAGATCTCTAGAAAAAATAGGACCTTCATTTCTAAGCATTTTTAGAGAGCAAAACCATTTTCAAACAGCAGTAAAATATAAATTAAAAGCATGCTAACCCAATATGTTCTAGATTTTGGTAACATTTACTGAGCATTATCATAAAGAAAATGTAATCTTCATGAGATGTTAGTTTCAATTAAAATCTTTACTTTTTTTTAAACAACTCCAGAAATCTTTACTGTTATATTCAACTCAGGCCTTTCTCAGAGTATCAATAAAAGAGATTTTTGTACAAATTCACTAGCATACGTGAGTTTAGCTCAGCATCAAAATCTCCCTACATGCTCACGCTGTTATGTAGCTCACTGCCGCCAGGTGTCATGCTAGTAGGCCTGATTCAATTAGTAACTTTAATTGAAGCTGAATGAAATTAATTATATAATTTTGAGCTGTTCAAGTTTAATTCCATTAAAATTAATTCATGAAACCAAGGCATTATGGAGCATTGCTGACTAAAAGAAAATAGGTAGGAATAAAGCCGCCAGACACACTTGACGCAAATTTGAATCGTGTCCAATATTCGAGTGCTAAGCACAGACCCTCTCGAGTCTCCACTGAATAAATGACAGGGGCATGTGGCCCATCTACACCTGGATTTACAATGATGTAACTCATGTCTGGGGGGAAATAGAGTTCTTCCTACTCCAAATTCTTATTAGGAGACAGTTTATTACGCTTTCTTTAACTGGAAATTCTAGATTTTGTTGATCCCTAGTGTTCTTCTGAAGTCAAAAGGAAAACTACTTTTTTCTGTCTCACTATATTCCAAAGGTAATAAATTCTGTATAATTCCTATGACATTACAGACATCGGTCCATCCAACTTTGCTTTCTTTGAAATCTAAATGTCTTGGCTCAAAAGCTGGTCTCTGGCTTCTACCGAGATCCATAGCACCCAGCAAAGCTCAGAAAAGATTCCAAGTAATGAATTAAATTGGGTTTTGCCAGATCTTTACATGTGACCACTTGGTTGCTCTATGACTTGCTAATATACTCTTCTCTCTATATGGTTGTACATTCTTTTCGGTTTAACTATATACATACAGCAGCCTCATGAATGGTGAGCATTTACACATACCACTGAAGGAATACAAAGAAGAGTGGGATTTAACTGAGACATTCATATGGAAGGTACCATACTATTCAAACACAGAACCAACTTCAGCACAAGTTTTCAACTCTTTATTAAGATGACAAAAGTCATTCTAACAACAGATTTCAGTTATCAGTGTAAGTATGCTATGTCATTTCTGAATTGGGGAGCAGATCTACATAGCTCTTTCAAATATACAGCTGCACCAACCTTAGGAGTCCCAGTTCAGGACACATTAGTGAACAGAAGGATGATCACGCCAAGTTAAGTGGTCATGTCTGAACAGCTGTATTTGTAAGGTTTTGTACATGATACAACTATTTTGAGGAAACTTAGAAGAGCACATCACATATTGAGGTACACATTTTGCTACACATCTCCTTGTCGCAGGATCTCAAGAAAATCAAATTTTATCTAATTAATAAAGGGGTATTTAGTTCTATTCCAAGTCAGGACAACTCTGAGAATATAAAACCTTACATATTCATACTACTCAGTTCTAATAGAGTAAAAGAAATTTATTTTAGAGCTGGGCGTGGTGGCTTATGCCTTTAATCCCAGCACTCAGGAGGCAGAGGCAGGTGGATCTCTGTGAGTTCAAGGCCAGCCTGGTCTACAGAGCAAGCTCTAGGCCAGCTGGGATGAAAGGGAGACTCTTGTCTCAAAAATACCAAAAAAAAAAAAAAATTGTTTTAGATGTTAAAATAATGATTGAAGGCCTATTAAAAATAGCAGTGTAGCAAAGAATTATGATATACTTTTGGGTGCACCCACAAAAGTCTAGGCCCTTAATGTTCTAGTATGCTTCATCTAGACAGAGAAGTGAAAAACAGTCTTTGGATGAGCATAAAGACTAGCTCTTGACAAGGAATCTTCTACCTAGGGAGACCTGACACTCACATGAAACAATCAAGCACATGTAAAACAAAAGGGAATGAAACTGTCTCAGCTCAGAACTCTGGCTCAAAGGTTGATGTACTGTGTGACCAAAGCAAGTCCATATTCTCCTCCTCCACTGATGGGAAAATGAAGGTACTGCCTGCATGTTTACTGAGAGCTTCTCACACTCAGATTCTGTAAATCTGACCCTGCACAGGGCTGAACAATAGACCCCAAATCTCTCATACATGCTAAAGGATGTTTGGAATGGAGTTGAGCAAATCACAGAAAAGCCTTTGTAAGGCATTGGATTTGAGTTCAATCTCCAAAAAAGGGACAAGCATGAATTAAGCAAAAGAAAAAGTCAAAGAGAGAAAAATAATGGTTGTAAGTGATCAATTTAAATGCAGTATGTTCTCCTCCAGAATGACAATCTTCCATGATTGATGCCCTTTCAGCTTCTGCTACTTCTCTAAGACAGAGAATGAATGGTGAGAAGTCTCCTCTCCAGTCTCCATTATTCCTGCTGAAGGACAGTGAGAAAGAGTCAAGTAAATAGAATTTCCACTTAATTTAAGAGTCTACAATATTTTGTCTAGCTGGCATTATCCAAATTTCAAACCTTGATAATATCACATACCTTACAGAGTTTAGGGATCAAATAATTGAACAGTGCACAAGAAAGAAAAATCTAAGATCATTAAACAAATTAGCTAATAATTTAGGTAAAATTTATATATGCCATATAGCAGCCACTCACTTCATATGAAGGATTTGGAGACAAGTTAAAAATGCTACTCTTTGCTGAAAGTAAAAAGTTAATGAATTTTTTGCAATTAAAGTACACAAGTTTTCAGAGGACTTTATATAGTTTTTAGGTGATCTTCAGCACCATCAGTGATGTAATTAGGAAGAAAACATTCCTTCAGTTTTACTGATTAGAGAACAGTATGTCTCAGAGTCTGATAATCAAGTGGAAACAGGGTGATAAAACACAAAGGTGGAAAGGATTTTGTTGTTCAGTTAATTTCATAACCCATCCAGTAGAGAAAGCTCAGCACTATGCTGAGCACCTCTCTAAAACTGTATGCAAATATATGGCGGCACCATCTACTTTTAGCTTGGTAAGTAAGCTAGTTCTTTTTTTTTTTTTTTTCCGGTCTTTTTGAGACAGGGTCTCGCTGTAGCCCCAGCTGTCCTGGAACTCACTCTGTAGACCAGGCTGGCCTTGAACTCACAGAGATCCGCCTGCCTCTGCCTCCCAAGTGCTAGGATTAAAGGCGTGTGCCACCACGCCCGGATGTAAGCTAGTTCTTTATTTTGAAAATAAATATATCATCAGGTAATTTATAACTAATCTTAATTCTTTTGTAGGTAGAACTAGTGAGCTCAATTTTTTTTCATTCTTTTTAATTTATGTGTATGAGTGTTATACCTGCACATATGTAAGCACCTTTATCATGCTTCAGAGTCCAGAAGAGGACGTTGGATCCCCTGAAATTGGATGGTTGTTACCCACCATGTGGATGCTGGGATTTGAACTGGGGCCCTCTGGAAGAGCAGCCAGTGCTCTTAACTACTGACCTCTCCAGCCCCCAACTTTTTCTAATAAATAATCAGTCAAAGTATTAAATGGGAATGGTTCTATCAACTTGTACTCAAGCAAATATACCATTCTAATAACTTAATTTTGTATTCTGTGCATGTATGTTACATGTATGTATACCTGTATATCTGCTTGTCCATGTAGGTATATGTAGACACCAGAGACTGACATGTGGATATCTTTCCTTAATCACTTCTCTATCTTATTTTTTTCTACAGCAGGGTATCTCACTCAATCTGAAACTCACTGTTTTGGCTAAACAGTGAATCTCTGGGATTTTCCTTGCTCTACTTCTGTAGCCAGCCATGGGGATACACACATATACCACCCCCATGCCTGTGTTTTACATGGGTTCTGAGGATCTGAACTTGGGTCTTCATACTTGAACAGGAAGCACTCTACCCACTGAGTAATCTCCTTACCTCTGATAACTGAATGTTTTCAATAAGAAATAATAGAACACGGAAGGTTGCTTCAAGATGAAATGAGTTTGGCAAAGTTATTGTACATATATGCTTGATTAAGCTTTAAGACCCTATAAAATTCTGGATACCACAGTCTTATAGGAATGAAGGATAATGCCCTCATTTTAAAGCTTACATATTTGAATGCGTCCTGCCAAATAAAAGAGCTTAGAAGAGTGTCTGGGGCAGAGAGAACATCCCTAAGTAGTACTTTGTACTAGAGAAGTACTTCGGAGCACAGGTTTGAAATCATTGTGCCATGTAACTAGGACTCCCACTAATAATGTGGACTCTGGGAAAGTTATTCGCTGTTGAGATTCTTATTTTTAAAATGGTGACAACAATGATGCCAACAATACAATGTGGATATCATCATGCATAGACAGCTGAGCATCTGATTTATAGTAAAGGCTCATTCCCAGTGGCTATTACTGTACTGTTTGACAATAAACATCTTTCAAATCCCAGTCTGAAAGTATGGGAAGCCTGTGGAGGTCATTATACATTTTGTAATGCCTTTATGAAAAACCATGCAAATAACATGCTTGTAGATTGAATAAGGAAACAAACTGTGTCCTCTTAGAAGTTGTGTCACTTTTTTTTATTTCCTTGTGGATGAAGAAGGTCTATCTAGGGAGAAGAAAAAAAGTTTCCTCTTTAAGTTGAATTCATGAACAAAATTGACTACCTGCATTGGTTCCAGAAGTTTGTAGCTGTACATTCTGGCTTTTTCTCCTCAAGCTCTGCTCTCAGAGGCTACCTATACTTTCTATTACTCTGTTTCACTCTTTTCTTTTAATGTATTCTCATAAGCCACCTCAAATATTCTGATAAACTAGGCAAAGGTGTGTGTAAACTCACAAAACAATTATCAATCACATTCTCTGTGCTTATCTGTATTTTATTGGCTTGCTTAGCAAAAGGCTAGTGGTGTTGGAGACATCTTTACAAATCTTCATAAACCTTAATGAGTGTAAAAGTCTTATGTTTTTACAAAAAAGGAAGAGCATACCTCTCTGTGCATAATCTTTGAGACATTTACAAGTCAAGCCTCATACACTTCAATTACATATTTGATGATGATGTAGAACAGATATGATTTCCAAAATATGTATATTGTCACTGTTCACAATTCTGTATTTATACATCTTTTATGTCTGAAATGAGTCTTGGATAATTTCATTTTATTCTTCCATTTAAAGGCTGGCATTATCATACCTAGACAATTTATACGTATTCTAGTTGAGGAAATCATAAGAAACCTGAGACTAAAAATCTCTGGGAAAAGAAAAGAAGGAGAAAAAAGAAAAAAGAAATCTATGATGATATTTTCCCAGAGGCTCAGAATAATGTGGAAATTCTGGAAATGCTCCCCAACTGTAACCTTTAAAAGAACCACAGATAAGGCAGCATTCAGGAAGACCTGGGGCCTGGAATTTCACTTTTTCAGTGATCCAAAAGGAAAAGCCCTCAAGCCTAATGACCTTTACAGAACAATGCAAACCTAACTTACTTTGTCTAACATTCTCAAATGGATTAAAATCTCCTTACCCCAAAGTCATGTTATGATCATAAAAGCATTTTAATACACAAAAGAGCATATTACATAAACTTTCATTATTTTACAAATACAAAAAAGTTATGTAATCACAGATACATTATAATTTTTGTAGACTGAATTGAATGCTTAAATCAATTTGACTAATACATTACTAACAGTATTTTGAAAAGTGGCAAGACTTCTAAGGAAGAGCTAAAATGCATTCTTTCAAAGGGTCTCTTGAGAATTCCGAAGCCTATGGTATGATTAGATTCTAATGAATGAAAAAGAAGTTTAAAGAATACTCAACAGTTTACAAGTGGGGTGGGCAAAGAAAATACACAGAATATAATAGAAAATATTTATAAAAATAGAAATATGCAACAGACTATGAACATGAATGATTTAAAATGCATGAATAGTTTAAAATATATCTCAAATCGGGCTTTACATAAATCAGAAAGGGGGGAGGAATTTTATACTTTCAATTCTTGAAAAAGGTAGAAAGATTAGAAAGAACAAATTGATGCAGAGAAGGGAACACATTAGCTTGGACTTCTCAAGCCTCAGTACCTTCACATTCCTAACCCCAAGAATATATCTGCATGGTCTTTGACCCTGAGACACAGAAGCTCCTACTTCATCAAATTTAAGTTCATCAATGTTTATTCAACCAACAGGAACACAAAAGTGTTAGACAAACATTCAAAGTTATGGAATTTGGCATTGCTCTCTTAGAGGTCTTCTGAGTTATTCATGACATGAATTCAAATGAAAATGTTCACCATGCACTCTAGTTTGGAATCACGTGACTCAAAGACCTTCTTCATGTCTGGCTAACATCTACCTCCATATCATCTCACAGATTCATCATATTTTGTTGTTTACAAAGTAAACAAATCAATCCTCACTCCTCATGACAGTGCTGTGTTAAAAATACTTCATATTCTTCTCTCTTCCCTGGGCTAAACACTCTCAGCTGATTCACTGGCTTGTCAGAGGCTTTGCATTCTCATTCTTCCTGCTAGAACAACACTCTTTCCTCCAAGGCTTCCTGTTAGGAGCTTATCTAACTGTTGAGATCCAGATACACCTATGACAACAGCACCCTTACTTGGCAGCCTACAAACACCACCAAAGAACTCTGCATCTCAGCCTGTCAACATGATGATACCACTCACATTTAGTCTTTCGGCAGGATCACATTTCTTGGTTTATCCTTTTTAAATTATTATTAATCCATTGATGGTACAAACAATGGAGTTCATTGTACATTTTCATTTATATACATACCATACCTTAGAAACATTCTTATATGGGTCCTAGTAGTAAACTCTTTTCTGTTACCTCTGAGTTATTTGATCAGCCTCTCTGGTTAAGCAACAATCCCTTATTTGGCATTTTATAAGAATGAATGCCATTGGACTTCAACGATAAGCCAAATGGGACTTTTTTAATTTGTAATAGCATTTTGAACTTATGGAGTCTGATTTTGAAGTAAATAAAAAAGAAGACAGAGCAGGTCATAGCAAGTCATGGTAAAGACACAAGATGCCAACATGAAGTAGAAGTATACTGAAATCAGTGTCTTAGACCTCTGAATGATGGATACAGACAAGATGTGAAGTCAGAGGGTATGGTTTCTCTGTAAATTCTCATAAATGCCCAACCCAGAAACTTCTCATATAAGTCACCAACCCAGTCTCTCGCCTTTAGGACACTCTTTTCTCTAGCTGTGGAATGATACAGTTGTTGGATTCGCCTTTAACCCCACCAGCCCTTTCTGTCTCCTTCTAAAATCTTTTCCAACTCCCATCCTTTCAGCAGATACAGAACCAGAACATGTGGATCCTTTATTGGGTACAGGACCAGAACAGAACAGAAAGGCGGATCCTTTACTCTCAACATTCTTCATAGGTCTGTCACCCTTAGCAACTGAGACTCAACATCCCCCCAAATTTCCCACCACTCTCATCTTCCCGTTTCTCTATCTGAAGTCTGAATCAAAGAAACTAAATCATCAGAATCTCTACTGTCCATTTGTCATGTTCTGTCATTAATCAGTTACCAGATTCTGCTAGCTTCAAGCCCTCAACTTCTCACAAATCTGTAGACACTACCACTGCCTCAATCTCCTTCCTTCTCTGAAAGAGAAAGACTGAATGCATTGTTTCTTAGGTCAAGAACTGAGTTATCTTAACACTGTGCATACTTCGATGTTGTAAACTCTCATACCTATACTTTCTTCTTGCTTCTTACTGAAAAAGAGAGTGAAACTTCTCAGAAAAAAGTGTACTAAGAATCCTGCATATCGCTCGGGTAATGAAGAAACAGACAGGTCTATGTCCATAGCTGCTCTGAAGACCAGAGGCTAGGCCACCGTGAAAAAGAGTAGGACAGCTCTGCTCTGGAGTAGAGATAATAAAGAGAAGCTGTTTCCCTGGCACTCAACCACCTGGCCTCAGAGTGCCTGACACCTGCTCCACCACAAACTGCCTTATTTTTAGTGTTCAACTCAGTGTAATTCAAACAAACAATAACAAAGGAAAGTCTTAAGATCTGTGTTGTATATGCTTCGGCAGAGGTCACTAGCAGCACAACCCCGCCAAAATGAATGCCTTATTGTCATCCTGATGTTCTCTCTCAATCTCTAAATGTTATTATATGCTCCAGATTTAGACCAGCCAGGTGACAACTGGCATCAACTAACTTGTTATATGTTCTTGTTGTAATCTTTGAGTGATGGCTAAATGGGGATAGCAATTAACTTTAGGAGACATTCATCTCTCATCCTGGCTCAGTTTAAAAACTGAATGTTTACCCATTCTTGCTTTGTTTTGTCTTGTTTTGGTCTTTTTGACCCAGGGTCTCCCCTGCAGTCCCAGCTGTCCAGTCTTCACAGGATCTTGTATACAGCAGGCACACAAAACATTTAGGGGCAGGGTTTTCCCTTTTAAATTTAAATAGTTAAATGTATGCATTAGCATAATAACTCATTTCCGTCTTTATTTCTGGGACAACAGAAGGGCCAAGCAGAAAAGGCGCATGTATGTGAATCATCTTTCTTCAGATCATGTGGGCATGAATCTGAAACAGAAGTAGACTGCAAGTAGAAACCACAAGTGAAATTAAAATCATGCTAAAATAACTCTGCATTGCTCCACTTACTGGATTTTAAGTGACGAAAAGCAGAATCTGTAAGATAGAACTCACAACTGAATTTTGAAAGCTTAGTTTGAAAAGTTTTCCTCCTTCAGGACATGTACACACAGGCAAAAAGAGCACTTGAAACTTCCACTAGACAGAGGGAAAGGGAGGGAGGAAAAGAGGGGAAAAGGGAGGGAGCCAGGGAGACAGGAGGATCTGAGATACTAGTTCATATACACAACTCTGAGGGAGACAGAAGGGCTACACCACCTTCAACCTTCCCCATGAATCATCAGTATAAAACTACCCAAAGTCTAGAATCAGGCACGGCCACAATCAGTCTTTTTTAGTAAAAGCTGACTAATAACCAGAAATCACTTATTTCAACTCTAGCTTCATACAAGGCAGCACTGAAACTATCTCAGGCAATTAGATGTATTTTTTTTCTTTATTTGTTGTTAGTGTTCTAAATAATTTTCCATTTGTAAATGGCATAACTTTAGATTATGTCAGTTTATGTTTCCTTATTTTTTCCCCAGCCTTTTATTACTATAAAAATATAATACTGGTAAAGTGCTCTGTTATTTGGCTCTCTTTCCATGAAATCATCTCAACTAAATTCAGGAAATAAGGTTGAAAGAAACAGGAAAGCCCTTACACACCCAAAAATTCCATAGCTTCCCTCATAACTCTGTAAAGGTCAGCTAGCTGATCGGATATATCAAATCTCTGAACACAGACTGACCAAACAAAGCAAAAGGACACACATTCACTCGGCCCAATTCTTCACCTGCCAATTACATTCTCTCTCTCTCTCCCCTCTTTCTGCCCCTGTCAGCCAAGATCGGTTATTGTATAACTCCCATGGTTTTATGATACTTGTCCTTCATCTTCCCACAGTTTCCGAAACTTTGCCAACCTCCAGTCCTACACCAATCCCCAAATCCATTCTCTCTGCTTCTGTTCCCAAGCTCCCACATGCTCCCTTCTGACAAAGGCAATCAACCATACTGACCCATGTCCACTAGAATTCATGCCAGTCATTCTTACCTAAGCCCTCAGTGTTAGTGAACAGCCTTTGTTTTGTACCAGATTTATTTCCCTATTGAATTCATCTCTCTTTCAAAAGTTTCCACACATTTCAAATGTCTTGACTCATCTTAACCTCCCCTGCTCTTTGCACATGTTACGATCTACTTGATTCAGAAGGTCTAGGCTTTCAATAACCTTTTTTTATGCTATTTTTCTCTAGATTATCACCAAATCCTTTTCTCCCACCCCATCTCAAGAGAAACATTCCCAAGGCTCTAAAGCCTTGCAAGAATATGACTCCTTCAGGTACAAATTCTCACCACAGCACTTCTCTCCCACCTATCAACCCACTCCTCATTTGATCCTTTGGTCTTGGGTTTTCTTCCTATTAATGTGTGGTGAGAATACTCAGTCCACCTTTCTGAAGCTTTCTTTGTACTTTGTTTCTCCTTTACCAAAGGACACTTCTTATCTTCCATAACCACTAAACACTCAATACTTGTGTAAAGAACCATTATGTACTCTTTCTGAACTCTTTAGCATCTTTCCCTCCATGATGTAGCCCTTCCCCAAGATTTGGCCATAGGTCATCTCTCGACTCCTGAGCCCATCCACTGCTTCTCTGGAAGTGGTCTATGTGTCTGACACTCACCTCCACCCACTTAAAGAATCTGTTTCCTGCTACCTATTAGGGATCATGACCAGAGCTAAGTTCTCCAAACTCTGCCTAATCAAAACAAGCCTCAATAGCTCCTGCTATATTGCCACCCTAGCGACAAGCCAAATCTATGGATTGCCTTAAATACCTATCTTTTCACCCTCTCCTGTATTAAGTATTTTACATATTTCATTCACAGCTCTTCAGGGTGAGTACAGCTTTACCCTAACAACTTGCTCTTTTGTTGGTGGTGGTTCGCATTTTGTTTGATTTTTAATATAGGGTCTCCCTGTAGCTCTGGCTGGCCTGGAACTCACTAAGTAAACCAGGATGAGATCTATCTCACAGAAATCTTCCTGCTTCTACCTCTCTAGTGCTGGAATTAAAGTCTGCACCACCACACCTAGTCTTATACTGCTATTCTTCAATCCATTTTCTCAATATCCACCTTGCTAGTATAGTCTAGGTCCTCTAATCTTTTCCACATTGCTGCAGAAGCCTTCTGGATAACTGCTACTTCTATACTTGTGCCTTTCTCCAAAATCACCCTTTGAACTGTTACCATGTTTATTCTCCTAAAAGTAAACTGTGTCTTGTACTTCTTCCTTCTCAAGAACCTTCAATGGCTCACTGATGCCAATAAGAAAATTATACATGCTCCTCAGCAGGACACTCAAACACTCTTGGTATGGATGGTACCTTAACTTCAATGTCATTTTCTGTTCCTTCCTGGAGCCCAATAACCTGTCTGCACTCAACATTCTGGTATCAACCCTCTGAGCCCAGCTTTCTACAACCATCACAGTTGAGTCCCACCATGCTTCCCAGCCTAGACCCAATTAAAACTTGTCCTTGAGGTTTTGGCAAGCCCCTAGCTGGAGATGCTTTGTCCTAATTTCTGCCACTGCGTTTTCTTTGTGCCCCCACTATGATATCTATCTCCTTGTCAGCCACCTGCCCAGCTCAGACCAGAGTATACCTCATTCATAGGTCTCATCCAGGCAGTTCAAACTCTGAATGCTTTAGTCACTTCATAAGCTTGTCACTTTTAATTCCTCCCTCCTTCCCTTCCTTCCCTTCCTTCCTCCTTCCTTTCTGCCCATTCATTCATAGTTTGTCCCTGGTAAATTCTTTTCTGATTCATTTGACTCTTTTTCTTAGCAAAGGGAAAATGGACACAATGCTGACAAGCCTTCCCCTTCTAGAACTAAATATCGAAAATGATCATTGTTTCCTTCATATAAATGAAAGAATTAGGACTATAAATTTTAAGGTGCTTTAAAGTAGCTCGAAATGTCCTTCAAATTCAGACAGTCTCTCCCTGTTTCCTAAACTAAGCCTGCTCTTCCTAAAGCACCTATATACAAAAAGTATTTTATGCCAGCTTCTACCCAATTTACCTTTGTTCTTGGTTAATGTGTGGCTATCAGTATTATAATAGGATGCTTTCGGGGACTGACTGTTAAAAGCATGAAAATTTTAATAAAATGTAATGCCAATAATCTTTGAGATTATGGGGCTAAATATAATCTATGCCTGTTTCTAAGAAAAAAAGTATAATCTGGGTTCCAAAATATAAATGAAAAGAATTCATGTTAATATTGAGGTCTGTTTTCTTTGAGTTGACACAGGCTAGGTCTCCAAAGAGATGCACAGAACAGCAGGGGAAGAATCCCAACCCAGGTGGCAAAGTAAGTATCTAACTCCTATTCATTCTCATGCTTTTACTATTCCTATTCTATGTGTGTCATTTTAAATACTTAAGATATACTTTAATCCCAGCACTCAAGAGACAGAGGCAGGCAGAGCTCTGTGAGTTCAAGGCCAGCCTGGTCTACAGAGCGAGTTCCAGGCCAGCTGGGGCTACAGGAAGACCCTGTCTCAAAAAGACCAAAAAAATGATATTTAATTTATTTCGGAATATATCATTTCTTTGAGGATGGACTGAGGTATATAATCAAAATTTTGGAAAGCTTCCTTAAAGAGTTGGCATGGAGTGATACAACTTTAATTTTAGAACTTGGAAAAGGACTTGTCTTTGCAACTCTTTAAAGAGTCTCTGCTCTTACATCACCACCACCACACCTCACCCCTGCCATAAAAGATTATTCTGTTCTTAAAATCAATACAACATGTCATTTTACAGACAAAAGTTGCTACATTAAGCCGGGTGTGGTAGTGCACACCTTTAATCCTAGCACTCAGGAGGCAGAGGCAGGCAGATCTTTGTGAGTCCTAGGACAGCCTGGTCAACAGAGCAAATTCCAGGACAGCTGGGGCTACAGGGAGACCCTGCTTGAAAGACAAAAAACAAAACAAAAAAAAAAAAACCAAGTTGCTACATTAACAAGCCTCTCTGAGTATCAAGTAGTACCTAGAATTTGTTTAAATGCAGATTCTTCAGTCTTCTACCCAGTGAATCTGATTCTATAAGCCTGAATGAAGAAAGATTCCCACTGGTCCTTGAGAAATAAAGACAGCAGGCTTGTCTCTGTCTGAGCATTACTGACATTTTGTGCTAGGTCACATTTTGCTGTGGGAATGTGCTATCTTGTGCCCTGTGTGATGCTGACTGAGCAATATCCTTGGCATCTGCTACTAGTTGCTGATGACACACACTATATCCCATCTTAGGACCTCCAGATATAACCAAATCTCTCCCTGAGGGAAAAATTATCACTGATTGTGAACCAATCACAGAAGCTGTCCAAAGAGAACATATTAGGAGAAATGCCATCCTTAAAAAAGATAAAAAATATGACAAGAGCAGAAAAATACAGACAGGAACAAGCATACATTATACAAATTGAAATAAACAGGCTTCCCCCAAAGAAAATCTGATTAGCCCTATAAACTCCTGACAACTCAGCTAAGCTTCTAAGTCAAAGCTCTTCTTATGCAATTTCAACTTGAAGATCCTCTCCCTTGCTTCTATTTTAGATTATTTTTAATTAACTTCACTGGCATTTTGCATCCTGCTATGAAAAGTCAGCCTAATAGTCTCAGAGGACTCTCCCTAGAGAGAAGAGTACATTAAATCACACATTATCACATTAAAGTATACTCCAGCCCTGAGTCCAACAATCTACATCTTGGCAAGTGCAGTGAGTTGGGGGTTGGGATGGAAACAGGCTCAAGTGATTCACACTATCTAGAGCCTATTAACTTCCATACATCTACCCTATGAGAAAAGGTTGTATCGATTCTCTACATCAACCACATTTATCACAATGACATATATTTTACAATTTGTGCTCCATCTGATTTCCTGTTAATCGCTGTGTGGGGGACTTTGGACAAGTCACTTAAATTCTTTAGAAGTTCTTTTCTCCATCTAAAAATGAACAGGCTGGAATAAGTTGCTTCTATAGATCCTGCTAGTTATAGATCACAAACTTATAAATGAATCACTTAATTAAAAGTCTCTTTCAATTACATGGATTCCCATAACTACCGCACTAAGAAGCAGTTTTCCATACTGCTTGGTACACAAAGAACTTTTAATGCTTAATCAAAAAACAAAACAAAATTACAATTTGAAGAATCAGATATACAAACCTATTCTCTCTTAAAACAAAACAATAGCCTAAATTTCCTTTCACCTATCAAGGCATTTTATAAAGGAACATGACATGAGAGCATAACTCCATATTTCAGAAGTTGGTCTTAAAGAGGGAAATTATTTTAAATCATGTATATAATTTCTATTTTCAAAACGAGATATAGCAAATCAGTGACTCAGATGTCACATCCAGTCTACAGGTAGTGGTGTTCTGTTTGGCCTGGACATAAAATTGTACTTAATCTGTTACCATAAAATGATGACATGGTATGTTAACATCTAGATTTCCACCACTCCTTGAAGCATCAGAAGATCTTAACCCTGGCGGCAGGACCTGGCTAGAACTAAGCAGTGCTGCTTCCTGGCCCATGAGTTCCCCAGGTGACTGGAATTCCACTCAAGCCTATCCTCTAACACCTGTCCTGGTTCCCTTTAACAGCAACGTGAGCTCACGTCCTTGCTCTAGAACAATTTTTAAAACGTACAAGAAGTAGTTCTAATATCTACAATTCTATAATTCTAATTTTCAAAGCAATATAAAAGTTCACAGAATCACAATAGAAAGGCAAACTTTTTTGTCTATCTTAATAGAGAAAACCTTTCTAACTCAGTGTTGATAAAAAACAATGGAATACAAGTTTCCCAATACCACCTAACAGGATGTAGAATTAGTTCCAAAACTTGACTGGGGAGTTCAAACTAATAAAGAGCCCTAAAATTACTTCCAATTTTAAGGCAGTATGCCTTTGGTTAACATATGGATAGCTCACTGCAACATAATATATGTACAGTGTTATACAGGTACATATTATACAAATATATATATATATATGTACAGTGTTATATATATGATGTACATACTATACAAATGTATATATATATATATGTACAATGTTATATATATGTACATACTATACAAATAATGTTTAACTTTGCAGAAGATTTGTTCATATATTTCTGCACATAATGTTATCTTCTGTTAACTTTCCTAAAATATTAGTGACTGACATCAAAGAATTTTAAAATTAAGTTTCTACTAAGTAGCAAGATCCTACTATGTTTAAATTGTGTTTTGTTCCCCAGAGAGAATGATAAAGAACCAAAGGGCGGGGGAAGAGGATTTTAGAACTTAAGGATGAGTTGGTTTTTGTTTTGAGAATTTGGTTGGGGGGAGGCATTTTAAGACAAAGTCTATGTAGCCCCAGCTGGCCTGGAACTCGCTATGTAGACAAGGCTGGTCTTAGTCTTACAGATCCATCTGCCTCTGTCTTCAGAGTGATAGGATTAAAGGTATGCACCACCATGTCCAGTAAAGAAGAGTTTAAGAGTACAGAGCCGCCAAGAAAAGTTCTTCACAACTGTGAAAACCAACCTGATATTGGGAAGGCATTTCTTGAAGGATTTTCCCACTTATTTAAATAAAAACAGTGTGTGTGTGTGTGTGTGTGTGTGTGTGCGCGTGCGTGCGTGTGTGCGCGCGTGTGTGTGTGTGTGTGTGTGTGTGTGTGTGTTTTATTCTTTCAATACACTTCATGTAATCTACCTGCTTGGAAGATAATATTTTAATAAGATTCTTAAGATTTTCTTTTTTTAACAAATTAACTTTATACCGTACATATAATTAAACTGATTGCTATTTAAAGAAAGTTACAGGTCAAAGTTAAATCTTTTAAAAGCACTGAAGCTAATGTAATTTTCAGTTACAATACAACCCAGACTTTCCACACCTCGAAAATGTGTTATCTGTAGCCAGCATTCAACATCAGGCCCTTTTAGACCACCTGCTGCTTATACTCATCACGTGATGCCAAGCAGCTTTGTACTGTGCAGGTGCGTTAAGTATCAGTGCATGTTCTTTCAGCTGATTTTCAAAATAGATACTATTAACACTGAATATTGTTCATATTTGCTATTTCCAAATCAAATTGTTTTCCTTGGGTGTTTGATGCTGATTTTTGACATAAGCATTGTTTAACAATAGTGATTAACAGCTCAATTGGGAGTATAAACATCCCATCAATGAGTCCATATGCCTACCAAGGGCATGTCTAATGACAGGAAAGTGTTGGCAATACAACGTGTGGAACACAGTCTGCTTCTGGGAAAACATATGTTTATCATTCTACTTCTTCGCTTTTCTGCAGCTAATCATTTGTATTTTCTCTGCACAGGAAAAGAAACGAGTCACTCTTTTAAAACAAAATGATAAACATAATTCAATTTAACAACCCTGGATGGCAGAACATTCCAATTTAAGCATTGATGTTTTCTGCTTTTATCTACTGTGGCTAGAACATTAACTTTTTTTCCATTTTTTTCTGCCATAAAAAAAAGTCAAGAAAGTCAGTATATTTTAAGGGGAAAGACAAATTTTAGATATGCTTAAAATCAAGGGTGTACAGTATGTTTTTGAACCCCATAAAGTTATCTAGTGCATATCATTCAGAACTCTTCTCATTGAAATTGTCCTTAGAGGGAATGTACCAGAAATATTTCCACCAATGAACCAACCCCTGAGGTATGCAACCTTCAAGTAAAGATACGGTTGAACTGTCCAACAAACTTGTTCTCTCAGTTCCCCCAGATAAAAGTATTGCTTCCCTTTGGGAAAACAAAAGGAGTTTCTTGAAAAGCGTTTGTTTTAAAACTCATTAAACCAGGCGTGGTAGTGCACGCTTTTAATCCCAGCACTTGGGAGGCAGAGACAGGCAGATCTCTGTGAGTTCCAGGCCAGCTGGGGCTACAGGGAGAGCCTGTCTCAAAAATACAGAAAAAAAAAAAAGTTTATATCAAAATAAAAGTTATTGAAAGCATATGCAGGGGTCATTCCAAAAGCAACGGACCAGCAGAAATCTGGTCAAATAAACCTCCAAGATCAGCCCGGTTCAGAATACTCCTCAAGAACCAGAAAGGCCAGGAGAGAGCATGCTTGTTCAGAGAGCAGAGAGCCCTGCCAGGGGAAAAGAGAGAATTTAAGAGACCTCCAGAGTGCTTGTGACCCCGCAGCTCTGGGTCACAGGCCCAGAACCCCAGAGCTTGGAGGAGGAAGCTATCCAGTCAGTCTCCTTTCTTGCAACCGGAGGAAAGGGGAGTGGAGCGCCCCGCGGATCCCGCCCTCCTATCCGGTTGTTGATGTGGGACGGGGATCCTTGAGCAAACTTGATTGAGTAAAGAAAAGTGAGCAAAAGTTCACAACTACCAGGTGGGACTCGATCCTCCAAGCAGCCCCCACCCCAACCACCACCGCCACCACCACCAACAACAAACACCATCACTTCCACCCCAAATGCAGCCCTACCAAAGATCCTCAAAACTTGCCAGCGCTCACTCACCATGGCCAGGGGCGCCCCGCCGGCCGCCGCCCGCCTCCTCCGCGCGTTGCGGCCCCGCGGGCCCGGGAGCGAGCGCTTCGCCCGCGCCGGACATGGGCCGTTCTCCAGCCCGCACCGCCTGCCGCCGCCCGCGGGGCGCTCGGACCCCGGCCGCCTAGGTGCTGGGTGCAGGAAACTGACGGCTTCTGGCGGGAAAAAGCAAAAGGAAGAACAGGATAAACTATTTTCGGAGAGGAGCACGCCACCAAGGCGGACCATTCCCTCCCCCTCCGCGTCCCTCCTCCAACTCCACCCCGGGGAAGTTTGGATTTGAAAGCAGCGAGGAGCGCAGAGCGAGCTGCGCGCCGGGCGGAGCAGACGGGAGGGGACCGGAGGGAACCAGCAGGGATCGCCCGGGCAGAGTGACGGGCCACGGAGGAGACCCCATCCCTCCACCCCGGCGACCGCCACCTACCTAGGCATCCCCCTGCTGGGTCCTCCTCTTCCGCCAGCCAAGTCAGCGGAGCTGGGGCCACGGCCCCATCGCGCCAGGTGGCCTGACGACGACGGCCCCCGAGCGTCCCGCCCGCCTCCCTGGGCTCAGCCCAGACACCGCAGTGGCCGCGACTGTGACAGCGGCGGCTCTGACTCCTGCACTCCGCCCCCTCTCCCCAGCCAGCTCACTCCGGCTAGCTCCACTCCCGCAGGACGTTGCCCCCCCTCCCCCTCCCAGCCTCTCTTTCCCCCTCGCGCCACTCCTACACTCCAAAAACACTTCTCTCTGTGTCTCCTTTTCATCATATCCGGATTGGGGTGGCCTTGAACTCTTGGCAGAAGGCCTCGCTGTTGGGGGCGGCGCGACGCGGGCTTGGTGGAGCTCTTGGGAGCTGTCTGGGTCAGGAGGACAGAACTGGACAGGCCTGATGCAGGATCCCCACCCCAGCCAAGCATCCAAGGTCTGAGGAAACCAAGGAAAGGCACTGGCCCTGGAGGCTCAGAAGCCTCCATACCCCGCTGGGAAAGGTCTCTCAACTCCAGTTTCCCAAGCCTGTCCTCCAAAGGACTGAATTTATAGGAATACCCCAGGAAAACACCACCTTCCAAATCTGTCTCTGGCGGTGATAGGAGAACATACATACTTAAAACCTTGTTCCCAAATATGCAGTTAATCTCTTCATCTCATCTTGGCTATATTGTTCACCTGTTTATTTCAGTCAAACAGGATCCCTGATCAGGAAAAACCAGTTGCAGTTGCATGATCCACTGGAAGCATACAAGTCAACCCTTGAGGAAGCACACAAGTCAACCCTTGAGGAGGTGTGAACTATTACTGGGTGAATGCTTCCCCACCTATGACATCTATGAAAAGATAAACGTGCTCAGAAGTAAAAGGGTGGTCAGCTGTCAGTTTATAAATGAGACATTCTGATTCTAGCTTATGCTGATGAGCGAGGAATAAGTATTATTTGTTGCTGTAAGGAACTTTAATTTAGATGACTTCTCTTTTTGTTGAGTGAAATACAGAATTCAGCTGAGGAACTCTCAAAAGGATTCACCTACAGATTGTCTAGGACAAGAGGAAGCTTAGCAGTGTTATCAAAACTGATGGATTCACCTTCTCTCTGGCTCTATCATTAGTTACTTGTACACAGGAATTTCACGAACTTCAGTTGGCCTGGAACTCACAGCCCTGACTCCCAAGTGCTGTGATTAAAGATGTTGGGCACCACTCCCAGAAAACATTTTTTTTTCTTTTTTTTTTTTTTTTTGCCTTTAAAGAATCAGTGCATGGGGCTGGAGAGAATACTCAGTGGTCGAGAAGACTGTTCTTCCAGAGGACCCAGGTTCGATTCTGAGCATCTACATGTCAAATAACAATCTTAGTAATTCCAGTTCCAGGGGATTTGACACCCATTTCTAGCCTCTGCAGGCATTGCACGTGGTGCACTTGCATACGCAGGCAAAACACTCATGCACATAAAATAAAATATAATATAAAAAAATAAAGAATCAGTGCAATCAAACTTGCTGTCAACCACTTTGAAAAGCAATCCCTCTTTAAATGTTCTAAAGACATTTGGACTATGCTTCAAGAAAGACAAATGGCATTTTAATCAATGATCTCCAGTTAGAAGACATGTACCACCACCACCACCACCACCACCACCCCAGCCCCCCACCACAGGCACACATCTTTTTTTTTCAATTTAGCTCTTCATAGCTGGTATTATAAAAAGTGCCTTAGCTCCCCCAAAACCTTGTGTAGGTCCTGGACTATTTGGAATTTACTTGTTGGAAGCAGGTCAGTTCTGAGGAAACTCATGCCCTAAATGGCACTGTCTGCCCACAGGAGAAAGCTTTGGAAAATTCTGTTTTTTCTTCTTACTGTTTATCTCTTTACTAAATTTTGTTTATTCTTTCACACAGATATGAAAATTCAGGAAAGTGGAGAAGTTACAGTTTGTGTTTAGACTGTCATAGTGTTTTTTAAAAAGTATTTGTTGTGGACTGGGTATGGTAACATATGTCATTAATTCCATATTTGAGAGCCAGAGGCAGGCAGATATCTGTGAGATTGAGGCCAGCCTGTTCTATCTAGGGAACTCCAAGCCAGCTGAACAAAAAATAAAATAAAATTTGTTGTGGGATACACACTTGCTATGGTGCTGGTGACTGTGTGAGATCAGAAGACCTCTGGTGTCAGTTCTCACCTTCCACCGTGTTTAAGACATGCTCTCTGTATTACTCTTGACTGCATAGGCTAAGCTAGCTGGCTTTTGAACTTCCAAGTATTTTCCAGTCTCTACCTCCCAATTCCCTGTAGGAATGCTGGAAATACAGGCCACAGTACATCTGCCTTTCAAACTCAGGATCTCACACTTGTACTGCAAGGGATTTACCCACTGAGCCATCTCACCAGCCCAAAATATATTTGTCAAATGAATTTCACACCATACTTATTTTGTGCCTGGTATATAATACCTAACTTTCCCTGGTCTGGTGCCAAGACATGCATTTGAAATCTTGACCTCAGTTCACCACTCCTTAAATTAAGTGTAAGCATCTTTCTTTAATGGAAAAGAAATACAATTAAAATAAACACATTAGGAACAAACGGGAAGCTGTATTATAGAATCATCAAGTTGGTCAAAAGCTGTATCTTGCTCTTTTGTGACTTTGAGTATGTCAGTCAAACACTCTGCTTTGGTTGCCTCAGAAAAAAAAATAATGATAAGTGAAAGTCCTTAAAGTTTCTTTATGAGGATTTAACGAGATATATCGCTGTTCTAGTTTTCTTTCAATTGCTGTGGCAAAACACTCTGACCACTACCAACTTGGGAAGGAAAGAGTTTATTAGGCTCACATCTCCTGAGTTACATACAGTTCATCACTCAGGGAGCCCAAGGAACTCAGGGCAGGAACCTGGAGGCAGGAGCTGAAGCACAGGCCATAGAGGAATGCTGCTTATTGGCTTGCTCTCCTCGCCCATGCCTAGCCTGCATTCTTATACTGTACATAACAACCTGCCCGGGGTAGCACCACCCACAGTGGGCTGGGCGACAAGACAATACTCCACAGACGTGGCCACAGGCCAGTCCAATAGAGACAATTCCCCAATTGAGGCTCCCTCAACCCAGGTGTGTCAAGTTGACACTAAAGCTATCTAGCGTAATCTCTATAGCATTTGGAAGAATACCAATTATGTGGAAAATGCCCCCAATTTATTAACTATTGGTCTCACAGAAGAGAGTAGAATAATCATTAGCACAGGGTAATCTGAAGAGGAATGGGTACAGGTTGCCGCTAGGTGGGGGTAATAATTTATAATGCTCTATATCACAGGAGGGTAAATATCGTTGGCAAAAATCAATCACATATTTAAATTAGCAGGTAGAAAGGATATGGAATGTACCCAAGACAAAAGAATGTTATGTGTTCATGATGATGGGTATGCCAATCAGATTGTAATGTATTGTAAACATGTATTGAAATATCATGCTGTTTCCCATAAATATGTATTATGCATTAATTACAAATAAAAGTTAAACATTAACATATCTCTGTGATACAGCAAAAAAATTTTCATTGACAGACTTAAGTATGTGGCCACATCAAAATAAGGGATGGCAGAAGGAGAGGGCTCAATTGCTGAGTTCAGTCGCCAGAACACGTTAGAAAGCCAAATATGATGGAGGGCTCTTGCAATCCCAGTACTAGGAAAAAGGCTAGCAGCCCCCTGGGGCTCACTGTGTAGACACCCTAGACAAAATACACACACACACACACACACACACACACACACACACACACACACACGGGGGGGGTGGGGGAGGGAGATTATGGCGTGTACTTTACATAAATGGTATCAATACATGCTTCCATCAGCTCTGCTGGGGTGCAAGCTCGGTTTGTCTCATTGAAGACAAACCTGTCTCACCCTGGGACGGGTACTAGATAGCTTCAGTTATCAACTTGGCACACCTGGGGGGAGAGAACGGCCCCCCCATCGGATTGTCATGTCTATGGGGCATTTTCTAGATTTTTGAGCTATGTGGGAGGGCCCAGCCCTTAACTTCTGAGGGTGGTGCCTGGGCAGGTAGTCCTGTGTTATACAAGAAAGCAGGCTGAGCACAGGCCGGGAGAGCAAGCCAGCAAGAAGCATTCCTCCAGGACTACACTCCCTCCCCTGAGTTCCTGCTTTGGCTTCCTTCAACTGTGACCTGGGAGATATAAGATAAAATAAACTCCTCCCCAAGTTGGTTTTGGTCAGTGTTTTTAACACAGCAGTTAAAACAAACCAGGACAAGGTTTTATGCAATGAACCTCCTGTGTGATATGCCTGCAGCTAGGTGTGTGCTTATGAGAGTTCCCCAAGTTTCCCTTTCCTTCACTTCTTGCTGCATTTACACATTCTGACCACTTAGCCTGGTTCCCCAAATCTCCTTCTTTCATCCAGGGTCCCCACATTCATATCTTGAAATCCTAATCCCCAGTGTGTTAGAAGTTATTATGTCATGATATTTGTGCTCTTATAAAAAGACACAAGCAGAAACCGATCACTTTCCAAAGGCTCCAATTTCTAATTCCATCATCACCTTGACAAACAGCATTCACCAAAAGAAATGTGGGAGAATACATTCAGACCAGGCATGGTTGTGTTCTATCTAAATTGTGGTGTTCTAACATCTATTTATTTGTGCTAGTATGTCTGTGTACATGTTATGATGCACACATGGAAATCTGAGGACAAATTGTGTGAGTAGTTTCTCTCCTTGTATCACATGGGTTACAGGAAGGAATTTAGGTGTCAGGCTTGGTGGCAAGTGCTTTTTACCATCTGAGCAGTTTTATCGGCCCTAAAACTATTTTTAAGAACCACCCTGGTGGGTTGGTAGATGTTCTGGAGGTTAAGGGCACTGGCTGATCTTACAGAGGAACCAGATTCCATTCCTAGCACCTGTCTGTAACTCCAGTTCCAGGGAGCGTAAGAACAGCTACACAATCAATTCATCTTTTCATCTCTTGTGATATTGCCTGACATAGAAAATCATCAGTACTTAGGCACCACTGGTGCTAGTGCCCCACTTTCTATTCCAAACATATCTGGTTGGTATTTGTTATGCCAAAGTTTTCCATGTCTTACACTATGGTAATCTGAATGGGTGGAAACTTTCCACAGAACTAACCGTCCAGTGGAACTGAACACCTGAATCCTGGATCAAGGACTCTTGACTTTGACATCCAGTGTGCTTTGCAACCATTGCTCATGTAAAAATCTAAGGTTGATCATATGAACAGTGTGAAATGTTCTACTTGAGCCAGGAAAGTGGTGTTATGAAGCATCTTATGGACTGGTTAATGCTCACCATTTACTCATCACGCATTCATGAAGCATTTCTTGTCCATCTATACATTAGGCTCTGGAAATAAATGTGATGTTTGAAAACTCAGCTTTTATTTGGTTTATGTGCCTACCTCACATCAAAGTTAATATCCCCATAGATGTATCTAAATCAGAGTTTATTTGTGTTTTTTGAGAAGGGGTCTTCCTATAGCCCCAGATAGCCTGGAACTCACTCTGTAGGCCAGGCTGGCCTTGAACTCACAGAGATCCGCCTGCCTCTGCCTCCCCGAGTGCTGGGATTAAAGGCGTGCACCATCACGCCCTGCACTAAAGACAGTTCTTAGTCGCCATGTGGGTGCTGGAAATCGAACCAGGGTCCTTTGCAAGAGGAGTCGGTGCTCTTAACCACTGAGCCATCTCTCCAGCCCCCTAAATCAGAGTTCTTTAAGTAGAATGATGTTTTACTTGTGTTTGTATTCAACAGGAGTGCGATAAAAGTAAAAAATATTTAAATGACCGTGTATGTTGGTTTTCATATAATTATAAGAGAGAGAGAGAGAGAGAGAGAGAGAGAGAGAGAGAGAGAGTATTATAGGTGCAGGACATATTAGTACTGTGTGCAGAACATATTAGTACTGTGAGCACTCATGTATAATTTATAAATGAACACATATAGATGGTCACATTTAAATATTTCATCAGTTGATTTTTAAAACAAGTGACTAGGGCAGACAAGACAGTTCATAGGGTAAAAGCACTTGCCTGAAGTTCTGAGCTCAATCACTAGAATCCACCTTGGGAAGAGAGAGCTGCCCTCTGATCTCCACAGTAATGCTATGGCATGCACATGCTTGCGCACACACAAGCACGCACTCACACACACACATGCAGACACACACAGGCACACACACATACACATGCATAATAAATTTTCAAAAACCAAGTATTTTAAATATTTCAAAAACAAAAAAAAATTTCAAGTCAACTAACTTCATTCTCAGATTGTACCAATGTGGTTTTTCTAGAGAACATACATGCCTCATTTATGGATAGCCATGACTTTAGTGATCTCTAAATCCTAGGTCCTAGAAACCAGAAAAAAATTCCAACATCTCAAATATCATCCACATGCTTTACAAAGTATCACTAAAAGCCATACACATTCTCATGTCCTGCTTGTTCTTTTGTGACAGTAGACCAACTGACCAAACTTTTTCTACTGTTTTCACACCAGTGTCTTGGAGGAGGAAAATTTAGAGTGCAGGTGTTTTGAGGAAATGAGATTAGCTAAGGGAGCTATTAGGTCAGTAAAAATGACAGCAGGAGAAATGGCAGCTGACAGACAAGGAAGATATGGGAAAATAAACATGTCATAACAACGCCTTTGTGAATTCAGTACAGTTGAGGCAGTGTTCCTAATGAGGGCCTGAGTCACTAAAGGAGTTAGTTGCTGATGGGAGCCTCTGTTCTGGTTCTTAGGGAAACAGGTCAGTATTTTCACATGTGAGAAAAAATTCCATCAAAAATGCTAAAATTTTTAAAAGTTGATACTTAAAGTAGTAAATTTGACAGAATGATGATTTTGTAGCTGCAAGGGGAATTACTCATCTTCATTCCTTCTGAACTATATTGTTTTTAAGTGTCCCGCTCCAATTGCTAGGGCTGTGGTCTAAGGTCAAGTGGACAGGTACCTGGAATTTCATTCTACAAACAGCAATGTTTTCTTTTTCTTCATAATGCATTGGTCTTTCTCTTACATTTTTAACTCAAGAGGCTGGAGATATGTCTCAGTGGGAAAAGTGCTGTCTGCACAGCATGAGGACCTGAGCTCAGACTCCCACCTCTCCCATAAAAAGCAAGGCAATGTACATGTATAGCCCCAGTGTTAGAGGAAGATAAAGGAAGATGGGCAGAGGCAGACTGATTCTGGGGAATCCCTTGCAAGCCAGTCTAGCTGAGACAGCAAGCTCAGGGTTCCTTGAAATACCCTATCTCCAAAATTAAGCTGGAGAGACAGAAAGAAAGGCATGCCCATTGACCTCTGGTCTCCATGCTCACACACAGATGAGCACACAGCATGCATGCACACACACGCACAGAGGATTAAAAATAACTGGGTGCTGGACAGATGGCTCGGGGTTCTAAGCACTGGCTGCTTTTTTGAGGGCATGCATTTTGTGCCTAACACTCATGGCAACTTACAACCATCTGTAACTCCAATTCCAGGGATGCTGGTACCTCCTTCTGCCCTCCTCAGACATTGTACAACACGGGTGCACTTACATACACACATGCAGGTAAAATACTCATATGCATAAAAACATTTAAAAGTAATAAACTTGAAAAAAAACCTGGTTTTTCTACTTTTTAAAGGATTGAAACAATCAATCTTGCAAGTTCCTCCATTCAGTTCAACAAACAAACCACATGGCAGGTGCAAACGTAGACAGGAAACACTGTTTTAATGTTCTGGGAGTTTCTAGTCTATACAGCAGAGGAGGGGCAACAGAAGGAGTAGAATGTCATTAAGGTCCGACACGAACACACAGGAAGTGGCACCCAGTGTTCAGGCGTGGGTGGGGGGGGACTCAGTACATGGTTCTGAGAGAAGACAGCAAGCCCAGTGCTAGCAATGAGTAAAATCCTGCCTCTCAAAGAGGTCAGGGAATTCCATAAGTGAAAACAGCCGCCACAGCACAGAAGTGTGCAAGCCCCAGAGGCATTAAATGACTTAAAAGGTCATTTAGACTACAGAGCAAGTACTAGACCCCTTCTCTGCAGAAACTAGTTCCTCTTAAACTGCGTATGAAGAATCCATCATTTCTCAATGATGATGAAGCAACAGCTCACTTAAAGCTACAGTTTAGAGTTCCAAAGACATTTTGTTGGGAAGTGTGTGGTCAGAGATTGTGCACAAAATCTTCTATGGCTGAGTTAGCTTGTCTTGTCTTTCCTCTCTCTCTTACTTAGCTTCACCTGTCAACTTCACACAGCCCAGCATTATTAGAGAGAGTCTCAGTTGGTGGATTGCCCTAATCAGGCTGGCCGGTGAGCATCACTACAGGGCGGTTTTTCTTAATAGTTGACCGATGTTGAAGGGCCCAGCCCACTGTGGGTCCCTTTTTCAAGGGTCGCTGCTATAGTTCCTTCCACCAGGTTCCTGCCTCCTTCTCCTCTGGATTTCTGGCTTGTCTTCCTTTGGTCCCAGGGAATCAGGACTCCCTCCAATCTCTCAGTTAGTTTTTTTCAGCTGGCTGAGGTCTCTGGCCGAGGTCACTGGCTTTCAGGTACTTCCCTGCTTGCATTTTACAAGAGGAGATAGGAAGGCATATTGTGGTATCTGTCACTTAAAGACAACACAAGTGAAGACCAAATGAAAATGACATAGTAGACTCAGTGGAAAATAAGCAGACTTTTGATTAATACATAGAAAGTGAGCCCCAGAAACCAGAATAATAATCCTGGAAAGGTAAGGAAACCTGAAGTTCTGAACACGATGACTGATGTTCCGAGTCTGTAATTAGAAATACCTAGCATGTTTATCATATAATAAAAATGGTTTAGGGGGCTGGAGAGATGGCCTAGCGGTTAAGAGTGCTGACCGCTCTTACAGAGGACCCGGGTTCGATCCCCAGCATCCACATGGCGGCTGAGAACCGTCTGAAACTCCAATTCCAGGAGAACTCCAGTTCCAGGGGAATCTGACACCCTCTTCTGACCTCCGCGGCATTGCATGACATGGGTGCACAAACTTGCATGCAGACAGTACATTCATACACATACAGAAATAAATAAAAAATTAAAAAAATGGTTTAGAAGATAAATTGCTGTTATTGTGGCCTCCTAAATTCATTTAGACTCAGGTAGAGGGAGATTCTATACATTACATTTAAACTAGTGCCAATATTTCTCCAAATTTTATATTAAGAAGTAGACATCAAAGGAAGCATGTAGGATTATAACCAAACTGTATTGTATTCCTCTTTGTACTTTTAGTTAACTCTGTTTTCACTCCTGGTCTAGACAGCCACTGTCTATGGCCCAGATACTTGGAGCCTGTTGTGATATGAGCATGAAATCTCTTCCAAAGGCTCACATGTTGAAGGTTTGGTGTCCAATGCAGTGGTCAGAGGTAGGGTTGGGGAAGTAACTGGATCAAGGAGGCTCTAAGTGAGCAATGGCTCAATCTGTTGTTAGATTGTTGGCACTATTAGGAAGTGGTAGAAGCTAGGAAGTGAAACAGGAAGAAGCAGCTCACCAGGGACATGCCTTTGGCCTTAGCCTCTTTCCATTTCTCTGCCTCTTGGACATGATGAAGTGAACAGAATTTCTCTGCATGCCTTACTGGCCCATGATGCACTGCCTCATGGCCATAGTAATGAAATTACTGAAGTCTCTGAAACCATGAGCCAAAATATCTTTCTTATTTTTGCTTGGGTCTTTTATCACAGCAGAAGGGTGACTGACATAAAGGTTCATGTATTCTTTACTTGTGACTCTATGTTCTCAATTTCAAAGTCTGAGCAAATATGTATTGAGCTTTACCTTAAATGAATTTGATGTCAAATACTTATACAGATATGAATAACATAGGCCTTACAACTCTAGGATCAATAATTCTGTACCTGTATTTATGCCCCTTTCTGAATGTATTTGGGCCCATGGGGATCATATATGGTTATTTAATGCCAACTTAATAACAAAAACAATATGGATAATAAACTCTTCAATTTGTATTGACAAAACATCAGACAATACCAGAAGAAACAAAGATGCTATGAAAGTTCATAGGAAGAAGTACCTTACACGTATCTCTAAAATCACGAGAGATCCCCAAGTAGATTTCTAAGATCAGCAAAAGCAGACCACTCTAACTGAATAGCTGATCTACACAAAGACATGTGCTTCCCTTATCAAAGCCATATGGTCACCCCATAAAATACAGGCCCACATCCTAATAGCTAGAGCCTGTGAATGTCCTATTTAGTAAGAGTCTTTGGAAATGTAATTCCATTAAATGTGTTACTGGAGCATGACAAGGTGTCATCTGTCACTTTTTTTGATTTGTAATTATTATATTTTATATACTTTCTTTTATTTCATTTTTTAACAAGTAGTAAGTTATGAGTACAAGCATCCTTCATGTAAAATCAATTTGCAAGCAGCTATGCCCAAACCCACACAGCCCAAGGCTCCGACCATCCAGCTGGAGAGGCTTGTATGTACAATCATGTTGATCAAACAAGTGTCCAGACTATGTTGCTGTAGTTTCACCATTCACCCCAATTGCAGCCCTTACATTCTACCATGCCCCCCTCTTCCACAGATTGTTCCCTAGGCTTAGAAAAGAGGCATATGTGGACGAGAAGCAAAACAGTCTACATTCTCTGGAGATGTCATTTTGGACTCTGATCAGTTCTGGCTGTTTCCTTTCATGGGCTGACAGTTTGTCTAGGAATAACCTTTCAATCCTACTAATGAAGCTCAAGCAATTAGATATATAGGTATTTAAACAGTACTAATTATTATGGTAGGTTACTTTGGTATAGACATAGATGTTTGGATGGTATGCTAATCTATGAATTATATTTTTTCTGTAAAATATGACAGGGTCTTACTGTGGCTTATAACTTCTCCTAACCACTAGATGATGTAAGCTTGTGGCATCAGCCATGTTATTCCTCCAAGGAGAGAGCTAATAGCCAATTAGATTTGGGATATACAGACATATGGCTGCCACTGCTGCACAGTATTTGAGGCAGGTGAGGTGTAGCTGATGCTGATGGAGGAGTCTTGCTTGACTCAAGGAGACCAATTTTTGCTTTATTGGTTTAGTGGCCTTTGGTAACTCTCTGGCATTCTGGAGACCAACTGTACACTTGCAAGTGTGGTCTCAATACATCTTTCCCATGCTCGCATCAGGTCTTCGACATCAGGGCCTTATTGCCTCTCTTCTTGCAGGTATCCCAGTTTACAGGCAGGAAGCCTTTACCTTTGGGGGGGCGGGGCTTGGATCCCCTGGCCAACATCTCCTTGGCAGAATAATCCATTGCTGATATCAGAGCTCTCTTGTATTAATATATTTTGCTTAAATGCACATCTTAAAAAGTGTTATATTTGGCTCTGAATAGAGAATAATCCTTTTCACATTTCCTGTGTCTATTAGTTAATTAAAGAAAGCAGTTATACTGGTTTTATAAGAGATTATAAGAGATTACCTCTATAACAGTCACTCTACAAGTTACAGTTAGAGAATGACTTCATTCCATCATGTATTTCTTTGTTCTAAGAAAAGGAGGTAAAAAAGTCTCTCATATTAAAACTTTGCAGCACCTAGAATGTAAGGTTCACTAGGACTCATTATAAACAGTTGTTATAAATAGGATCCACCGAGATGTTTGATGTGTGTAGCAGTCTGACATAATTTCAGTTCTAAAGAAAGTTTCTCCTGAGTTGTTCTATTATGAACAAAACTGTGCTATTTAGAAATTCTATTGATAAATGAAATAAAAAATTGTCTTTTTGAGACAGGGTCTCCCTGTAGCCCCAGCTAGCCTGAAACTCACTATGCTGACCAGGCTGGCCGACAGAACTTTCCCTGCCTCTGCCTACCATGTGCTGGGATTAAAGGTGTGTGCTACCCCACCCAGCCCATGAAAGATAATTTTAATCAAAAGAAAAGGTTTAGGGATTCTGGTGATATCATTATTATAACTAGGGGAAATTAAATAACTAAACCAGGCAAAATATAACCATCAATGCTAAAAGTTATTAAGAAAAAATATGATGTACAAATAAGTCGTTGCAAAGTGAGAGGTTATCCTGCGCTAAGCAGGGAAGACTTGAACTCCTTACACAGCCCAGGCTGGCCTCCAAGGAATGATCCTCCTACCCCAGGCTCCCAAGTGCTGGGATTACACTAGTGTTTCACTATGTGTGTATGTAGAATGGCTTTTGAAGAATCCACTTGGTCAGAGACCCAGAGGATTCTTCACCCAGACACAGTGATAGAGTTCCTTTGTGATCACTCAGCATTACAGACACTACTAAACTTTCATAAAGAATAATATGATTGCACTTAAAACAACGGAGGCAACTTACTTATTATATGACCCCATTTTTTTTTCCTGATAGATCAGTCCTGCAGAATGGAATTTTCTGAGCATCACTTTCTAAAGCCATCTTGGAAACAGAGTCTAACTTCCCAAGTAAGGTATAATTAACAGGCAGGCTATGAATGACTGTAATAACTCAAATGATGATGATGATGATGATGATGATGATGATGATTTTTTTTTAGGTTCACCAGAAAGAACACACATCATTTATTTCCTTCAGCTTTGCTAAATTCATGCTTTCTTAAGTCAAGAAGCCACCTCTGTCTACATCTCCTCTCTTTGGAGTCAGTGGAGACAATGGAAAAAAGTAGAAAGAGAAGACTTGGTATTATTTTTACATTAGAGAATCCCAAATCATAATGCAAAAGACAGGTAAAAGGCTGTGTCAAGGCTACCAACCCTGGGAAATACTTCTGTACTGGTCTTTGATCCAAAACAGCAAATACCTATAACACTGCACATTTCCAATGAGTAACAATTCAGGAAAATCTTTTCTTTTTGATCTTTGAAGAATTCAACACCATTTTTTTTTGGTGTATTAAAATTCCAACTCATCCAAAGTTATAACTTCTACTTATAAAAATCTTGCCTCTAGGATTATGAATAATATAGATGTTTGAGTAAAAAAGTGTTAATAAAACGATCATGCAATTTTGCATAATCAGAGTAAGACAATTATAATTTCAGGATATTTAGTAAGAGACTGCTTTCTTCTCATATTAGAAATATTCTCAGACCATACTCTTTCTCTCCACTTTAAGTACTTAATAAGTACTTAATAATAATGGCATATTTAATACTTTTTGTTTTATATTTTCTAGGTACTTATTTTTGTTTTCTTATTTATATATGTATCTATATATGTATGTATGTGTGTGTGAATGCCATGTGTGTAGGTGCCCAAGGATATCTCCATGTTAGAACTGAAACTTTGAAACTTCTAGAAGAATAAGCAATGCAATTCAGGATTTAGGCTCAGGTAAGGACTTTCTAAATAGGATTCTGTTCCCTCAGGAAATAAGACCAACAATCAATAAGTGGGATTTCCTGAAATTAAAAAGCTTCTGTGATGTGAAGGAAATCAACTGAAGAGGCAGATAAGAGAATGAGAAAGAATATTTACCAGTTATATGTCTGGCAGATGATGAGTGTCTAAAATATACAGAGAACTCAAAAAACTAACACCAAATAACCAAACAACCCAGTTAAAAATTGGGCTATGGAACTGAACAGAGAGTTCTTAGAGAAGAAATATGAATTGCTAAGAAATACTTTAAAAATATTCCCCATCCTTAGTCGTCAGGGAAATGTAATTTAAAACTACTCTGAGATTTCAATTTACTGTAATCAGAATGGCTAAGGTTAAGAAAACAAATGACAACAAATGCTAGTAAGGATTTAGGGAATGAATTCATGGCTAAGGTTAGGAAAACAAATGACAACTAATGCTAGTAAGGATTTAGGGAATGAGGAACTCATTCTTTGTTGGTAGGAGTTCAAATTGGTTCAACCACTGTGGAAATCAGTGTGGCAGTGCCTTATAAAACTGGAAATAGATCTTCCATAAGACCCACACATACCATTCCTGGACATGGAACCAAAGGACTCCATTTCCTGCTATAGAGACACATGCTCATCCATGTTCACAATGCTAGGACACAGAAGGAATCTAGATGTCAATTAACTGATGATTTGATAATGAAAACTGGCATTTATGTACAATGAAAGTTTAGTCAGCTTTAAAAAAATGATGAAGCTGGAATACATTATACTGTGTTACGTCACCAGATACAGAAAAAAAAAAACATTTTGTCATTCATAAGCAGATCAAAGTGTTAAATCTCTAGATTTCTGTGCTTAATTTGTAGTCCCTGTAGAATCCAGGAATCTAGAAAGGACCATTGGTGGGTAGGGGAAAGAACAATATTAATGGAATGGGGACAGTAGAACACAGATGGGTGATGGAGATTTAAATAAGGAGAGGAATGGAAGCACAGGACAGAAGAGAGGTTGGAGGAGGGATAAGCATATTTGAAAGAGCCATTTGGAAAAATACTATTTGTGTCACTTATATAGATTAAAGAGTTTAATTACAGTTCCCATACATAGGGGATTTTGATCATCCCATAAGCCATAGGTTGCCAAATCAAAAACCCAATGCCACATATAGGATACCTTTGTTTGAGTTGCTAGTCAAAGGTTTTTCAGAGATTCCCAAAACGATAGAGGATATTGTTGTTGCTCTTGGTTGCACAACCAGAACTTGATGGTAAGACCCTATTGCTGAAGATACCATACCCATTGGCCATAGGACATAGAGAAAGCAGGTCAATACTGACCAGGATGGTTCCTATCTGCTGGCTAGGTCTGTAAGGTGCTATGCAGGGTTCTAGAAGAAAAAGTCATCAACAGTCTTTCCCAGTCTTATAGACCCCAATAATGACTGGTCTGGCAAGAAATACTCATGAGTACAATAGTTGCACAAATGTTATAGAGGTAAACAACTGCTTTATAAAATTGTATTTAAGACTTCTTGCACAAAGTTAATACATGTCTAATAATGCAAATTTATCCAAGAACCTAATATTAAAGGCTCTTAAATGCCAGGGGTTAACCCACTATTATTGTGTTGCTAAATTATCATAGTAGCAAACTGCTCTGTAAATCCATATCCTTTTGCCTCCAAATTAGTGTGTCTCTGAGATATCAGAGAATTTTAATGGGATAGTGGATGGTGGTTAATGCAGAACCCCACAACTGGTCAAAGTGTAGAGAATAAGTGACTGTGGAGTGCTTAGCCACAAATGGGACATCCATCTCACACCCTTCAACAAATCTCAGAGACCACTGAGGAATAGGAAGAAAGATTGTTAGAGCCCTATCGATGTCCATTTGCTACTGAAAAGTTTTTCATTTCCATGTTTGATTAATTTGACAGTTTTGTGAAAACTCTATCACCATGAATCTGTATGTCCATTTCAAAATTCTCTCTCTTGTTCTGTCAATTTGTTTCCCTGAGGTTACATAGCTACCATACCACATCGCATACCACATTACATACTATATTATAGCTCCAGTATTAAAAACCAAGTTCTTCAATCTTGTTTCTTCTTAGTTCATTTGTCTAAGAATCTTCTGAATTTCCATATAAAATTTAAAATACTCTTACCCATTTTTTAAAAACAGCCTTTTGAAATAAAGGAAGTATTGTATGGACTACACAGAAGAATGAACACTTCAATATTATTCTCTTGAGGAAATGTCACATTTCTCCATTTATTAGTAGTTTGGTTAATATCAATAATGTATGTAATTTTGAATATAGATAATATATATAAATGCATATCTATAATTATCCAACAGAAAGCATTTAAAGTGAACTTTATAGGAGCTATTTAAACAGAAACATGACATCCATTTCAATTCATTACATTTCCCTAGTTTTGAAAATCTAGAGGAAGCTGGGCATGGTGGCACACACCTTTAATCCCAGCACTTTGGAGGCAGAGGCAGGCAGATCTCTGTGAGTTCAAGGCCAGCCTGGTCTACAGAGCAAGCTCCAAGCTAGCTAGGGCTAAAGAGAGACCTTGTCTCAAAAAAAAAAGTAAAGAAAAAATCTAGAGGAAAGTAATATATAAATTATACACAAATCATTGAAATTAATAGAAAATAGAAAATGATCATACCTCTTGACTCTGAAGAACCTACAAAGGTGAATAAAGATCTTTGAGGGGCTGGAGAGATGGCCTAGTGGTTAAGAGCGCCGACTGCTCTTGCAGAGGACCCGGATTCTATCCCCAGCACCCACATGGCAGCTGAGAACCGTCTGTAACTCCAATTCCAGGAGAACTCCAGTTCCAGAGGAATCAGACACCGTGTTCTGACCTCCACGGCATTGCACAACATGGGTGCACAGACCAACATGCAGACAGTACATTCATACACATAAAAAAAAAAGATCTTTGAAAAGGGTACCAGCATGACCCTGTGTAATATATATTTTGTAGCATGTCATTGATAGGATGAGAAAATATCTTTGAAAACAAAGGGATGTCTATAGAACAGAATAGTGCCACCTCTGCTATGAATAAGTAAAATTCTCAAAGCCAAGTTACTAAGCATCGGAGAGAGTTACCTTTCCTCATTGCTGTGAAGGGTGCCGACCATAGCAGCCCATGGAAAAAGGATTCCTTTCAGCCTGTGGTTTAGGAATGGATATGGTCCATGACAATGAGAAGTCATGGACAAGGAGGTACTTGGTCACATTGCACCCACAGTGAGGAGGCAGAGATGAGAGCTGGCACTCTGCTGCTTTCTCCCCAGCCCCCTCTTATTCAGTCTTTGAGCACAGCCACTGAATGGTGCCACTCAATTCAAAGCAGGACTTTCCTCCTTAGCTAAACTTCTCTGGAAACATCCTCACAGATAAGTCCAGAGATGTGTCTCCTAGGTGTTCTGAATCCAGTCAGGTAAAAGTTGAAGATTCAACCTCACTGAGAGCATTACTTTTCCCTCTTTAGGGACCAAAGTTATTAAGTTGCTAGAAATAAATTCAACAAGATTGATGTCCTATGAATAAATTTTGTTAAAAGACGTCTGAATAAAGGAAAATTCTGATCTTAGAGTAGAAGTTTTACTATGATAAAATTGCATTTATCTTAAAAGTAATTAATATATTTAGTATTATTACAATTATAATTTCAGTTTCAATTTTAATATTTTTATCTTTAGGGGCAAAATAATCTTTAAATTAATACCAAGCAAAAAATACCCAGAGATAGCTATTGCTTTATCAGTAAAAAATTCTCTATAGTCATGGTAAAAAATCAACAGGATATGAACAGAGAAATAAACTGAGATCAAGAAATTGTTTATGTGTACATATACACATGTATAATGTTTTCCACATACTGTATGTGTGTACACTTAAATTTAATGGGCCAAATGGTTTACTTAATATATGATCTTGAGATCACAAGTTATTCTGATGATTATTCTCAATCTTCAACTTGATAAGACCTAAAATCAACTGGAGACAACCCTCCATACATAATTGCAAGAGATTATCTTGGTCATATTAACTGAAGTGGAAAAATCCACTTTAAAACTGAGTGATCAGTTCAGTGGGTAAAAGGCCTGAGTTTGACACATAGGACCAGCATGGTGGAAGAAGAGAACCAACCCCCACAAACTGTCCTCTCATCACACTCATGCTGTGGCAGGTGTGTACCCACACACATACACATGAACACCAAAAATTAGAATGTAATAAAAATAATACAACTTTGAAAGTGAGTACACCATTCCTGGAGCTTGGGCCCTGGACTGTGTAAACAGGACAAAGCTGGCTGAATGTGAGCAAGTATCCAATGCTTCCTGACTCCAGAGGCAATATGATTGTTCCCTGAAGTCCTTGATGGTAGCAGATCCACACCACAATGAACTCTATGCTGGAACTGTGAGCCAACATGAATCCTTTCCCCCTTAAGTAGCTTTTATCAGCATATTTCATCATATCAGTAGGAAAAATAAGTATGTCAGTTATCTACCTGGAGAACAATAAAGTTATAATTGTTTAAACCATAGGAACAAACAATTTCAAGTGACACATCTACAATGCAAGCTCTACACACAAGACCAATGCAACATAGAACAAAGGAGCCAAGAAGACATTAATTAACCCCCTTTTTTCTTTCATTTACTCCAGGATGCTCATATTTATTTCATGACTAAATCATTGCTTTTTTCTTTCTATTTTTTCTTAAAATTTTATTGAGCTTTTGAGGATTTCATGCAACAGTTTTTAATCAAATTTAGACCCATTCCCCCAACCGTATCCTTCCTAACCCACCCAGAACTCATGCATTCTGCCATACATGTTAAGTCCTGTCTTGCATCTTTTTCTCAGTGTTTAACTTTTTCGATACAGAAGTTTACTGTTTTGGTCAGTTCTTTGAACAAGTCTTTTTTTGTTGCTCTTTGCTTTAATTTTATATTATTTGAAAATATGCATATATACATCCCACACACATACCAAAATTACAAAGTCTGAAAATAAACTATAGGTTAATTTCAAAACACACTCAGGGATTCACATTTTAACAGTGAAATTGCATACAGGTAAAAAGAAATATAACTTTACATTCCTAAATAACATAGCAAGTTGATGTATGTTTTACTCTGGTTTTTAAGGAAAAGATGTATTCCTTCTCATAAAACTTAGAACTTGGGAAAATAAATATATAAACTTCAAGCTGTATCTATAGTAGCATCAGTCAATGTGGTATTATTTTTACTAACAAATTACCCACCTTGAATTACACATAAGGATACAGTGCTAGGATCCACAAATACCTCTATCATTAAGGAAGCTCCCCCATGAAACAGAAGGCCAGCAATTCGAGAGGGCATGAATGGCCATATCATGGAGATTAGGAGTCTACAGAGTGCAGGTCCATGGATAGGTTGCCTATATTCAGCTTCACCCACCCAGGACTAAGGTAACATTGAGGAAGAGGGGGCAGAAAGAGTGTATGAGTCAGGGATTTGGTGTAAGACCAAATGGAAATGAATCCCACAAGCTCCTGGGACCCTGTTCATATGAAACTACAGCATTGGTATCAGCATGCATAAGACCCATGTAAAGTCAGCTAGACCAAAACCTAGCATGGACTGCAGAAATGGGTAGCAGAACCCAATTTTGGCTGAAGAAATATTGGCCGCTGATTGCAGTTGGGTGAGGAAGAACTGGCCTTTAGGAGAGGGACTCTGGATAGGCTGACTAGAGCCCAGAGGATGAACTGGAAGTGACGAATGGGTGGGGAGAGTAATTTGGAGCAAAGGACCCCAGCAAAAATGACAGAATGTGTGAACTCCAGGGGCGAGGCCTGTGGGAGGATACCAATGGAGAGCTGGTATAAAGACAATTAAGACTGATTGAAAAAGTATATATGAAAAATGAAAAATTGAATAAAAAATTTATAACATAATTTTAGCAAAAATAAGACAATATAAATAATTTTAAGTGTAAGAAAAATAAATATTTTAATTGTAAAACACAAGTCAATAAACATATAATCTTTTTACCAGCTTTGGAAAAACTTGAAGATATTCATTTATACTTTTATGTATAAATCCATGGTAATGTGCCACAAGAGTATAATTTTTGTGAATGTATTATAGGTACATATATTTTGTTATTTATGACAATATTTTATTTAGATAAAATAATTGGAAAGAATCAACAAACTAACTTTTTAAAGAGTAGTTAAACACATATCACAGTTCCCATTACAAATTAGTTTGTAGTCATTAAAGAAAAAGAATTAAAGTTCAGTTGAAATAATTCCCATGGATGTTGTTAAGCTACAAAAGCAAAATTCAAAGTCATGCATTTAACATTGCATTTTACATAACAGAGACCAAGACAAACAATATAACATCAGATCAATCATGGGTATATACTCCTACATGTGTATTATGTAACTCCAGGGGCACCATTTACTATGAAGCTGTTACATTAGTCATATATTCTTGTGTATTTGTTTGCAATATGGATGTAATGTGATTACACATGTAAATGCATGTGTGATATACACAGAGATAAAAGATAAATTTAAACGTGACTGTATATAAAATATGACTATTCGTATACAAAATTTCTATATAAAATATAGAGGCATTTAAATATGAGTATTTGTAAATATGTTTATTTCTTCTTATGTGAAAATCAGGTTGATAGTATGGAATACTTTGGACAGAGAGGACAGGTAGGGAGACATTTTAGTGATGGGAGGTGGGAGAGAAGAGGAGATAAAAAGAAAGATAAAAGCTCTATGTGTATACGTACTCAACCAAGATGTATGATTTACCATCACCATGAACATATTAATTTACATTATGTGATGTATATATTAAATAAAAATTAAACAACAACCATTTTAAAGCATAACTCATCTCTAACATTCTTTGGGTTTTTACTTCATGTCAAGTATTTCACTTAGCATTTTATCAGCAGCAGCTCAAAGGGATGAACCTATCTATGCAAATTTAATTCCCAAGCTTATTTCTCAATGTTCTTCATGTTTTCTGTTAAAATCTAAGTATCAATTTGTGTATTGGTGAGTGCTTTACTTGCTCCTGTAGTGATAATATCTACTTTGTTTAGTGTAGTAGAGTGGCATTTGCACATATTTTATCTTCATTTAATATTCATCTTCATCTCTAAAACATTTGCTTCCTCCTAAACACTCACTCAGCATTGCTAAGGTAGTTTATGAGTCTTTGAAAATAAAACTACGAAAGAGAAATTTACCCATACACATGGAAAACCACTAGAGAATAGCCAGATAGGTTGAAATACTTTGGCAGAATAATGAAAATTAAAACATGGTATTGGGCTGGTGAGATGGCCTAGCGGTTAAGAGTGCCGACTGCTCTTGCAGAGGAGCCGGGTTCGATCCCCGGCACCCACATGGCGGCTGAGAACCGTCTGTAACTCCAATTCCAGGAGAACTCCAGTTCCAGGGGAATCCGACACCCTCTTCTGACCTCCGAGGCATTGCACGACACGGGTGCACAAACCTACATGCACATAGTACATTCATACACATAAAAATAAATAAATAAAATTAAAAAAATTAAAAAACAAACAAACATGGTATTATGTTTTTGGACAATTCACAAAACATTACAGACCATGAAAATAAAGAGTACTGAAGACTAAGTGAATTCTAAGATCCTTTCTTTGAATTCTTTATCCTGTAATTTCTTATGAATCTAAAGAATTAGAAATCTATATTCTTTTCTACTTACTCTCCAATTTTTAACATGGATTGGAATTTGTGTTTGTTCCTTACTGCTATGTAACAAATAATACCAAATTTTGAGCATTGACACATTAAAATTTCCTGTGAAACAGGAAATTGATCAACACCTGAGGGGTCCTCTGACCCTCTGTCTATCAAAAGGCAGCAGTGTTCTCAGAAGTCAAAACAAAGACTCTACTTCCCAAGTTACTCCTAATACTAATGACAGAACTCAGTCCCTTTGGTGTTTAGACTTAGAATCTCTCCATTAAGCTAGGACAAACTGTTGTACCTAAATGGAAGGCAGCAAGATGGCAAGAGAGAGTGTTAGAAGGACAGAGCATACAAGGTAGAAGGCAGAGCTTCTGTAATCTAATTACAAAAGTGATATCCAATCACCTTTGAGATATTCTATTTCGTAGAACTGAGTTACTGAATTCATCCCACAGTACAGACAGTAGAATGCTCAAGGGAGTGAACAGGAGATGGTACCTATTTTAAGTAGTATAACATTTATAGGATGCTTTTCACTCTTTTCCTAAAGACCTTATAGCCCTGTTTTTAGAAAATAAATAGAACAACCTACTTCCCAAATCTGCACTTTAACATCTTTATAAATGTGGAATTGCATTTGTGTGCATTCCTTTGACAAAAACTGAGATCACAGATTTTCTGTTTCATCTTGTGTTAATTTTAGTAAATTGTGCTTTAAGTAGTTAAACTTTTTGTCATACAATTATTCTTAATATTCTTTTGTTATCTTTTTAATATCTAAAAGATATGCTTTGACATTCTATCACTAATTCCTGATCTCTCTCTTCTTGATCTGTCTGGTGAACATCATATCAATTTTGTTCTGTTTTCAAAGAATCAGTCTTTCATTTAAAAATATCCTTATTGCTTGTCTGCTTAAGCGGTTTCTCTTCTAAGTTTTCTCTTTTTCTGTAGACACTGGGCTTAATTTGCTCTACTTTTTTCAGATTCTTAAGATAAATCATTTACTCAGAACTTTCTCTTTTTCTTTTCTCTCTCTCTTTTTTTTTGTTGGCTATTTTGGGGCAGTGTCTCCATGTATCCCAGGCTGGCCTGGAACTGGCTGGAACTGGATATAGACCAGGCAGGCCTTGAACTCACAGAGATCTGCTTTCCTCTCTTGCCCAAATTCTGGGATTAAAGGTGTGTGCTGCAATGCCTGGATTCACATTTATTTATTTATTTATTTATTTATTATTTATTTATTTATTTATTTATTTATTTATTCTTTTTTGTTACATGTAGCCCATAAACTTGTTGTGCCGGCTATACTGGTTTTAAATTACTGTTCCTTCTGCCTCTACCTCCCAACTGCTCTTCTTTTCATACATAAATATACAAAGCTACTATTTCCCTATAAACACTGCTTCAGTTTTCTACCATTGAGGCTGATATAATATATTTTCCATATTACTCAGTCAAAAGATTTCCTAATTTCCATTGTTATTTCTTATAATTTTTTTTGCCAGTAAGCTGTTAGCTTACAAATGTTTGTTATTCTTTGGATACACACAGAGACACATACGCATGGACACACACAGAGAGCAATTAAAACAAAACTTTAAAAAATATAAAAACATATTGAGGTTTTTTTTGTTTGCTTTTCTAATGCTCTGTAGCAGTAAAAATAATGAACATTTGAATATAGTGTTCTAGAAATATCAGTTGCTAAAAATTTATATTCTTCAAAACTTGGTTTTTTATTAGTATTTTGTCTAGTTTTTCTATCAGTTGCTCAGAGAGTAGTGTTAAAATATAATTAGCAAGTTGCAATTCTCCTTATGCATCTTGCTTTTCTGTATTTTATTGAATATATCACAACCCTGAACTCTTTTTCACCTTAGCCATCCCATTGGATTTTTAAGGCCACTCTTAAAGCAATGAAGTACTAGCTCCCAGCCTCCAGAAAGCAGTATATTCATACTTTTGCTTGCTATTAAAACAGAGATTTCCCCAAACTCAGTATTTTTCAGGTACATTTTCTCCCCTTTTGTTCCTATCTGTGGGAACTAGGCCAGGTCACCATATTTAAAAACACAAAGTCTCATGATGCTTGTTTTGAAAATTGATGTCCTTTTTATCTCATCTGAGAATCTTCTATTTTTCACCAGTATCCATGAAAAAAGTATCTGTCTAACTTAGTATTTCATAAGTAGTGGAAAATCAAAATTCAGATGGTGTAGTCTTTTATGGTGATGGAAAGATTTTTTTCTTTTATTTTTTTGGATACCAAAAATATTTATTAAGTTCTTTAATAAATTAAGTGTACAGCTTTTAGAAAACGTAAATGCCTTCATAATGAACACACATTTATATATAAATATATTTAGTTACTTTTGAGTTTTATGCTCTTTTTTTATTTAAACATTTTTAATTTATTTGTTTTTTTAATCTCCTTTTGATTCTATCAATTCTGGATTTGGTAAGAAGTCATATTGGACAAGACAAGTGGTAAAGGACTAAAGGTGGCCTTTAGGAAATACTGGAAGCCTCTAAGAGCTGAAAGTACACCTCCCTCTCCAGTGATAATCAACAGGACTTATTCAAACAAATAAGTGAATTTTGCCAATAACTCAACCGAGCCGTAAAGCATATTTTCAGAAGAGAGCTCACCCCAGCTGTGAATGATGGTGCCTGTTCCACTTTAAAGGGGTCTTAGTTAAAATGTGGTGTCTTCAACCATGGGCACTATGAAGTAAAGAACAGGCATGGTCTTATGCTGATAAATTTATATTAGCTATTGTATAGCATCAAAAATGAACATAGGCTTTATTATGTATGGTTTCAGAATGTGTCAATATACTGGTTTCATTTTTCATTTATTTTGTTGTTTTGGTATGTTATCCCTATAATGTTCTGTTATAGAAACTGGATTCCATATTGTTCTTTTAAAGAACACTGATATTTTTGTTTCAGCAGGAAATTAGCTTCAGTTGCTTTTCAAGCCTCAAATAGTGCCTCATTTGTACTATCCCAAAATTTAGTTCTGCTTGAGGATTTTTTTTTGGGAGGGGGGGTGGTATTTGCTTATTTCCCTTATTTGTGGTATGGAAATTTAAGCAGAATTTATATCCAGAACCTAGGCTTCCACTTCTTTTACTTAGGATGCATATTATAATACTTCCATTATTCACGCACTAACAACCTCCCCAAATCTGTCTTTGTCCATAGACTTCATCCATAACCTTCGGGTGGTTATTTTTGTATTTTCTCTAAACAGTATGTCAATAGTCTATGGGAGGATAAATCTCTTAGAACTTTATTTCTCCATAAATTAAGACTTTATTTCATCAAGCTTTCACTTGGATCATAAATCCCAGGTCTAAATGTCTTCTAAGAATTAAATTTTATTAAAATATGAATTACACTTTAAAATCTAATATGGAACTGTAGAGATTTCTCAGTGGTTGAAGTGCTTGCTGTCTTTGCTAAGGAATGGAATTTGGTTCCTAGTGCCCATATCATAATCACTGATAACTCCAGGTACAGAGCATCAAACATCTTCTAGCCTCTGTAGTCACCCTCATACAAGTGTGCATAATACACACAAATAAATCTAAAATATTTAAAACTACTTAACTTTTTATGTGAAACAGGTAATATTCTTATAACAAAATATCATCAAAAGCTTAGTAGATCTGTGTATGTATTTAATCTGTATTCAGACTTACATCACAATATATTTCTATTTTTTTGTTTTGGTTGTTTCAGTAAATGGGTATTAATAAAACCAAGCATACTGTTTTTTGGAATTTTACTCCATTTTGAACTCATAATATGGTTTCTATTCTTAAACATGCTCAAAGCATAGTTCACAACAGTATCCTTGGAACCATTTTCCAACTGTAATGTGAATGTATTTTATATCTATTTTATTTTTAAGTAACAAACAATTGTGTATGTTTATGGGATACAATTTGATACTTTGATATATGTATGCATACCATAATGATCAAGCAGAGTATTTAGCGTATCCATCACCTCAAACATTAATCATATTTTTGTGATGAATCTATCAAGAACATCTCTTCTAGCTTCTCTGAAATGTTAACTCTAGTCACCAAGTTGTGCATTAAAACCACATCTAATTTCTCATGCCTAACATTTTGTTTGTTTCATTTAAAAATATTTTATTGATGGCTTGAGAATTTCATACAATGTATTTTTATCATATTCAGACACCCACTCCCAACTCCATCCACAAATTACACCCCCTCCAGCTTATGTCTATGTTATGCTTCCCAAATGTTCATGGGTGTGTGGGTAAAAAGGACTGTTTCATTCATTTTTAAAAATGTAATCATTTTCATTTTATTTTTATTGATTTTTTGTGACTTTGATACAATATATTTCTATTCTATTTGGACCCTGTTTCATATCTGCTGCCTTCTCTTCTAGCCATCCCTGCTGGATTTCATGTACTTTGTCAAATATATTAAGGCCTATAGAGTTAAATTTGTGTCTCCAAAATTTCTTCAGTGTACGCCCATCCACTGAAGCCTACTTAACCTATCTAGCATCACACCCTGAAATAAAACTATTTCCCCAAACAGCTATTATCAGTCGCTAATAGCTCCTACGCTAGGGAATTCTTAACCTAGGGTTTTGTCTGGCTTACGTGGGTCTTCATGAGGAAACTTCACTGATAAGAATTAAGAGATGTAATAATATTCTTTGTACCCCATTTCTCTATAGTCAGTGAGCCTTAGTTATAGAGGTTACATTGTGTGTCACTAGGGGCTGGTAACAGACACTTACCTCTGTGTTTGGCCAGTTATGGAACTTTGTAATAGTCTCCATTTGTTGCACAGAGAATCTTATTTGATGAGCAGTGAGAAGTACACTTGTCTGTAAATATAAGGATATGCATGTAGAATATGATAAATTATGTTTCTCTGGGGAGTGTGACAAAGGTCAGATTTGCTCTAGGATCTATGACCTCTCCAACCACATGTATTTGGCTATTTTTATGTACCGTACATGAATTCTGACCCATTGAGTGGGCCTTAAATACAATATGACAACTGTTGATTACTACCAAGCCAAGATAAAAGTGCCACTACTGCACTACTAGAGATTATTTGCTGGGCTGGTCATGGTTATAGCTGTATGACATAAGTGATTGATTTTCTCCCTTGGAAGTTTACATAGTATCTTCTGATAATATGGGAGCCAGCCTTCAGGAAGGATGCTTCCAGATCAATTCCAGCTCCATTGTTCCAAGTTCTATGTTCAAAGTATGCTCTGTCTTCAGCAATAGGGTCCTACTATCAAGTTCTGGGAGTCAATCAAGGGTGTAGAAGAAACCTGTGTTACTTTGGGAGTCTTCTGGCTTACTCACAACTTGAAGGGACTTTTCTCCTGTCTGGCACTGTGATTTTGTTATATAGCCCTCAACTATACACACACACACACACACTATATATATATATATTTATATATATATATATAAATAATATATATTATATACTATATAATATATAATAATTATATTCTGTAAACCAATGTTGTTTAATATACACATATTTACTTTTACTAAGTCCTAAAACACCATGTGTCCTGTAGACAGTGTCTAGGCGAAACTGGGTACTTGCTGAGCTCACGTCAATTAAATATGCCTTAATCGAATATACACCCGTGTCCCTCTCCCACCCATCCCCCCTTCCCAATTCACCATTTCAGTCCATTTTCTGATGCAGTCTTTCTGTTGTTGTTCTTTTACTATGCATCCCTCTCCATGAGAAATTATTTATTATCTGGTTGTATGGTACTAGCATCCACATACAGGGACACCATTTGTTGTTTTGTTTTTTCGGGACTGTGTAACTTTCACTTAACATAATGTCTTCCAGCTCCATTCCATTTACCTGCAAAGTTCATGATGTTGTCCCTCTTTACTGCTGCATTATTCCATTGTATACATGTACCACATTTTCTCTATCCATCTCAGTGAAGGGCACCTGGCACCATAGGCAGCCGTGTGCCTGTATATCCCAAATCTCTATGGCTATTGGCTCTCTCTTTGGAGAAATAACCCATGGCTGATGCCACAAGCTTACATCCTCTACAGGTTAGAGGATAAGCCACAGTAAGACCCTGTCATATTCAACAGAGGGGGAAAAATGTAATTCATGGATTACACTATCCAAACAATGTGTCTATGCTAAAGTAACCTACCATAACTATTAGTGCTGGTTTAAATACCTATATATCTAATTGCTTGTGCTTCATTAGTAGATTCGAAAGGTTATTTCTGGACCAAACTGTCAGCCCATGAAAGGAAACAGCCAGAATTGACCAAGTCCAGTCAATCAGCTCCAGAGAGAGTGGACTGTTTTATCTGACTTTTTCACCTCTCACCTGCTCAGCCCCTGTGCCCCTTTTCTAAGCCTAGGAAAATCTATGCGGAAAAGAGGGGCATCAGGTATAATGTAAGGGCTGCGATTGGGGTGGTGAATGGTGAAACTACAGCAATGTAGTCTGACATTCATTTGATCAACTTGATCGCAACAAACAACCTGTCACCCCCCACACTGGATGGTGGGGCTGTAGGGATTGGGCACAACAGCCTGAAGTTGGTTTTGCACGGAAGGATGATTTACTCATGGATTATCACTATAAGTAAAAATGAAGAAAAAAAATAAACTGAGAGAGAAAGATGCAGGCCAGTTATAGCAGAATGCATGATCTGGGATGGGGTGGGGTGGGGGGAAGGAAAGGAAATAAGCCTGAACTGAATTGGAAAAAATGTATGAAATGCACAAAGCTTCAATAAAAATTAAATTAAAAAAATTACTAATTAAATGATATAAAAAATCTATAATAATTTTACTAAACTATTAGTATATTTTATTATATAGTATTATATATATACATTTTCATCAGGCTTTAAAGCTAGTATATTTCCCTCTGGTTTTTCACATCACCTAAGCCTTATTTATCTCTCCTTTTTCTCAATCTGTTTGACCTTTACCCCCCATAGTTATTTTCTATCTTCCCCATTTCCCACTTAACACACTTGTCTCCTACTAACCCCTCTCTCAAGCTCCTTCTTCCCTTTACTCCCATGGTTCCTTCCCATTATCCCAGCTTCTGCAGTTACATCAGGTGTTTACTCACAAATAAAGATTTAGAGCTAAGATCCACAAATGAGAGAGAACATGTTCTAGTTTCTCTTCAATTGCTGAGACAAAACACTCTGACCGACACCAACTTGGGGAGGAAAGGGTTTATTCAGCTCATATCTCCTGGGTCACAGTTCACCACTGAGGGAGCCCAAGGGATCTCAGGGCAGGAACCTGGAGGCAGGAGCTGAAGCACAGGCCATGGAGGAATGCTGTTTACTGGCTTCTCTGGCCCAGGCCCAGCCTGCTTTCTTATACCATATACAACAACCTGCCCAGGGGTGGTGCCACCCAAAGTGGGCTGGGCCCTCCCACATTGCTCAACAATCAAGACAATACTCCACAGATGTGGCCACAGGCCTGTCCAATGGAGCCAATTTCCTAATTGAGGCTCCTTCAACCCAGGTGTGTCAAGTTGACACTAAAGCTATCTAGCACAATTGACCCCTTGTCAACTTGACACACAAAACATATCACTATTAAACTACCACCTTTCCGATTCTTATCCCCAAGGTATGATGTTAACATTAATCACAACCTAAGACAGTACAGCCTTAAAAGCCCCACAGTCCTTAAAATGTCCAAACACTTAAAAGTTCACAGTTTCTTAAAATTCTCTTAACTGTGGACTCCTGTAAAATCCAAAACAAGAACTGTCTTATTTCAAAGGGAAGAATCAGGCACACCTAAGCAAAACTTAAGTCCAGCAAAATAGCTCAAAGCTGGACATCTGGGATTCACTCACGATGTTCTGGGCTCCAAAGGGTTTTGGCAGCTCCCTCTTCTCTGACTCTGCCATCCACAGCACACACAGCTCATCTTGCAAGCCCAAGCCAACTCTATTTCACACCTGCTGCTGCTCTTGGTGGTCGTCCCATGGTCCTGGCACCTCCAAAAAGCTGGGGTCGCCACTGAAACTGAGGCAGCACCTTCGCTAAAGGTCTCTTCTGACTTCTTCTGGTGCCAAGCCTCAGCTTCTCTCCATGACCCCTGAAATCCTGGGGTCTTCATTGCAACCAAGGTGCACTTCCACCAATGGTCTTTCCTGACAGCCTCTCACAGTGCCAAGCCTCAGGTGCTCTCTGTGACCCCCTCAAATTTCAACACCAGAACCATATAGGAGACTCTTACCCATTACCAAGTCCTGCTTCTGGCTTGACATGGAAGCTGGGGCCCCTTCCAGAACATAGCTTCTGTGTGCTGACCCTGAGGAAATTCTTCCCAGAAGATTTCAGCACAGTTATGCTGGTCTCTTGTTACTTACAGCTGATTTTTCAGGCCCAGCTAACCAGCATTAATTGTCCCAGTACTACAAAGCTTTCACTTCATGTTCTGGTCTCTTGTTACTACAGCTGATTCTTCAGCCCCAGCTGACCAGAACTCACAGATTGTCAATTCAGAAATATCATACCAACAGCCCTGATGGTCTCTGCTTCCTTTCGAAGCTTCACAATCCAGGCCTCCATCATCTACAGCTCTTTCAATGTAACTGCTCCAAGCTCCACAGCAACAAAGTTTAAATCCTCAAATGACTTTTCCAGCCCAAAGTTCCAAATGCTTCTATGATCCTCCTCCAAAACACCAAGGTCAGGTCTATCACAGCAATAGCCCACTCTCTGGTACAAGTTCCTGTTCTAATTTCTCTTCAATTGCTGAGACAAAACACTCTGACCAATACCAATTTGGGGAGGAAAGGGTTTCTTTGGCTCACATCTCTGGGGCTACAGTTCACCACTGAGGGAGCCCAAGGGAACTCAGGACAGGAACCTGGAGGCAGGAGCTGAAGCACAGGACATGAAGGAATGCTGCTTACTGGCCTGCTTCTCTGGCTCATGCCCAGCCTGCTTTCTTATACCATACACAACGAACTGCCCAGGGGTGGCACCACCCAAAGTGGGCTGGGCCCTCCCACTTTGCTCAACAATCAAGACAATACTCAACAGACATGGCCACAGGCCAGTCCAATGTAGCCAATTCCCCAACTGAGGCTCTCTTAACCCAGGTGTGTCAAGTTGACACTAAAGCTATCTAGCATAGAACATATGGCATTTTTCTTTTTCTTTTCTTTTCTTTTTTTTTTTTTTACTGTCTGTGCACCCGTATCGTGCAATGCCATGGAGGTCAGAAGAGGGTCTCGGAGTCCCCTGGAACTGGAGTTCTCCTGGAACTGAAGTTACAGATGGTTCTTAGCCGCCATGTGGGTGCTGGGAATCGAACCCGGGTCCTCTGCAAGAGCAGTTGGTGCTCTTAAGCACTTGGCTATCTCTCCAGCAGCATTTATTTTCTGACTCTGTGTTACTTCTATTAGTACAACAGGTTCTATTGCCATCCAGTTACCTGCAAATTTCATTTTTCTTTACTACTGAGTAGAACTCCATTGTGTAAATGTATCATATATTAATTTTATCCATTTGCTGGTTGTGAGACATTTGCGTTGTTTCCATTTCCCAGTTATTTTGAAAAGAGCAGCAACATACATGGATGCCCAAGAATCTCTGCTGTGGGATGAGTCCTTTGGATATATATGCCAAGGAGAGATACAACTGGATCATATGGTACATCTATTTTTAGTTTTTGAAAAGATCCCCACACTGATTTACACAGTGGCTGTACCAGTTTGAAATCCTCCCAGAAGTGAATGAAAGCTCCTTTTCTCTGCATCCTCACCAGCATTTGCTGTCATTAGTTCTCTTAATCTTAGTCATTTTGACTGGGGTAAGATGAAATCTTAAAGTGCCTTTGATTAGAAATTTCCTAAGTAAGGATATTGAGCACATTTCTTAGCCACTTTTATTTCTTGTTTTGAGAGCTCTCTCTTCAGACCCATAGCCCATTTCTTAATTGGGTCAATTGTTCTTGATTCTTTGTTTTTTGAGCTCTTTGTGTACACTGGATAGTAATTCTCTTTTAGATGTATAGTTGGTGAAGATTTTTGTCCTGGTCTTTGGGCTTCCTCTTCACGCAATTGGTTACTTCCTTTGCTGTACAGCTTTTTAGTTCAATGACATCCCATTTGTTCACTGTTGACCTTAATTCCTGAACAACTGAAGTCCAATTTAGAAAGTCATTTCCTGAAGTTATATGTCTTGTAGGGTACTGCTTATGTTTTCTTCTAATGGGTATTTCAGTTTTCACACTTAGGTCTTTGAGTGTATTTGGAGTTGACTTTTGCCCAAGGTAATAGATATAGGTCTAATTTCACTCTTTTACGTGTGGAGGTCTTTCTATTTCTTTGTTTTTTTTTTCTTTCTTTCTTTCTATTTCTTTGTGACTAGTAACTTTTGAAAATTGATTTTGTGCTTTGCTACACAGCTGAAAGTGTGGATCATTTCTATAAATTTTTGGTGAAGTTTTTGGGATGTCTTTTTTATAATACAATTTTCCAAATAGGAATAATTTAATGTCTTCTTTGCCAACTGGTCCTCCTTTAATTTCCTTCTCTTGTCTTACTGCTTGAAGCATTACATTGAAAAGGAGTGGGAGGGATGGGGGAGCTGGAGAGATAGCCTAGCAGTTAAGAGCACTGACTGCTCTTGCAGAGGACCCGGGTTTGATCTCCAGCACCCACATGGCGGCTAAGAACCGTCTGTAACTCCAATTCCAGGAGAACTCCAGTTCCAGGGTAATGCGAGACCCTCTTCTGAACTCCCCGGCATTGCACAACAGGGATGCACAAACCTGCATGCAGACAGTACATTCATACGCATACAAAAATAAATTAAATAAAAAAAAAAACTAAAAAAAGAAAAGGAGTGGCGATGGTGGGTAGTTTTTCCTGGATCCCAATTTTATTTTTTTTTAATTTTTAATTTAATTAATTAATTAATTAATTTATTTATTTATATGTATGAATATACTGTCTGCATGTAGGTTTGTGCACCCATGTCGTGCAATGCCGCAGAGGTCAGAAGAGGGTGTTGGGTTCCCCTGGAACTGGAGTTCTCCTGGAATTGGAGTTACAGACTGTTCTCAGCTGCCATGTGGGTGCTGGGGATTGAACCCAGGTCTTCTACAAGAGCAGTCAGTGCTCTTAACCACTAGGCCATCTCTCCAGCCCCGGTCCTAATTTTAATGGGAATGTTTCAAGTTTTTGTATTTAGAATATATTGTTGGCTGTGTCTTTGTTGTATATAGCCTTAATTATGTTGAGGTATGTTCCTTCCAGTCCAATTCCCTCTAGGACTTTTATAAAAGGTGTGTTGGATTTTGTCCAAGGCCTTTTCTGCATTTATTCCAATGATCATGTGACTTTTGTCTTTGAGTTCATTTGTATGATTTATAACATTTATTGACTTGCAAATATTGAATCATCCTTGCATCTCTGTAATAAAGCCAACTTGATCATGGTGGATGATTTTTTTGATGTGTGTATGTATGTGGATTGCAAATATTTCCCTGAGAATTTTTGTACCTATGCTCATTAGATATTTGAAATTATAGCTTTCTTTTTATGTTCTGTCTTTATATATTTTGGGTATTTTAGTAATTCTGTCTTTAAAGAAGAAATTTGGGAGTTTTCCTTCTGTTTCTAAATCTTGAATAATTTAAGCAGTGTTGGTTCTTCATCTTCAATGAATGTTTGATAAAATTCTGCTATGAATCCGTCCTGACCTGGGCTTTTTAAAGTCAGGGGGCTTTGTATTTAAGTTTCTTGCTTGTTACATGTCTGTTTAAGTGCCAATCTCTTCTTGAATTAACTTTGATGGTTCCATTGAATTTTGTTCATTTCTTTTACATTTTCTAAGTTAATAGAGTATAAAGTTTTTAAAAGTATTCCTTTATAATATTCTGTATCATTTTGCTGTGTTTGTGATATTTCCTTTTATGTATCTGATTCTGTTGATTTGAATTAGCTCTTTCTTTCTCTTGGCTAGCTGGGTTATGGGCCCGTCTATCTTATTTACATTCTCTCTCTTTTTTTTTTTTTTTTTGGTCTTTTCCAGACAGAGTCTCCCTGTAGTCCCAGCTGTCCTGGAACTCACTCTGTAGACCAGGCTGGCCTTGAACTCACAAAGATCCGCCTGCCTCTGCCTCCCAAGTGCTAGGATTAAAGGCGTGCGCCACCACGCCCAGCTTATTTACATTCTCAAGCAACCAACTTTAGATTCATTGATTCTTTGAATTGTTTGCTTTGCTGCTATTTCATTGATTTCTGCTCCAATTTTTGTTATTTCTTCTCATTTGCTGGGTTTGGACCTGGATTATTCTTGCTTTTCCAGAATATAGGGTTGTTCCATTAATTCATTTATTTGTGCTCTTTCTGATTACTTAATATATGCACTTAGAGCTATAAACTTTCCTTTAGGACTGCTTTTAATGTGTCCCAGAGATTTTGCTGTGTTGTATTATTGTTTTCATTTAGTTCCAAAATTACTTTTATTTCTTTCTGAATTTCTTCTTTGACCCATTAAGCATTCAGGGGTGTGTTTTTTAATTTCCATGATTTCATGTAGTTACAATAGCTTCTTTTAGTGTTGATTTTAAGCTTTCTTGCTATTGGTGTTGATTTTAAGCTTTATTGTCTGATAGAATGCATGGAATTATTTTATTTATTTATTTTTTTGTATTTATTGCAGTTTTGTTGCATATGGTCCATTTTAGAGAAACTTCCATGGGCTGCTGAGTAGAATGTGTAATCTTTTAATTTTAATGGAATAGTCTATACATATTTGTAGATCCATTTGACATATGATATTTAATTCATACATTTCTCCCTGTTGCTAAAATTCCTTCTAGGAGGTACTCACATACTTTGCCTCCTGCCTCCGCCTCACATGGTCCCAAAGGCAAAATGAGGAACCCTCTCCAAAACTACTCATTAGTAATGGAAATATCTGTTAATAAATGAAGTAGCTGATGGTTCTCAAGTGCTGTTTATTTGTTATCTAATGTGGTCTCCTATAGATATTATAGCTATCCACATATATTGAAGTGTGTTAAGGGCTGGAGAGATGGGTCAGACTTTAAGAGAACTGACTGCTCCTATAGAAGATCTGGGTTTGATTTCCAGAGCCCACATGGTGGATAACAACTCTCTCTAACTCCAGTTCCAAAGGATCTAATGCCTTCTTCTGACCTCTTCAGGCACTGCATTACACCTGTGCGCTTACACACATACAGGTCATACAATCGTACACATAAAACAAACATAATAAAATAAAAAATCTCAAAACTTCTTTTAGACTTGTGTCTTTTTTATTGAAATGTGTATTTCATACAACATTTCTTAATCAAATTTAGACCCAATTCCCCCTCCTTGCTCCCTCTGCATCAGAGCTTATGCATTCTGCCATACATATCTTTCAGTCTTTTTTTTAAAGTTTTTGTTTTGCATTTTTAAACTTTTTTCAAAAGCCAATTTTTATTGAAGCTTTGTGCATTTCATACAAAATTTCAAATCAAATCTAGGTCCATGCCACCCTCCCTGCCCCCCCCACCCCACCAGAGCTCATGCATTCTACCAAACGTGTTTTTCATCTTTTTCTCAGTCTCTATCAAAATTCTCGGTGCAGAAGTTTACTGTTTCAAGCAGAAGTTCACCATTTCAGTCAGTTCTTGGACCCGGTCTTTTTGCTGTTGTTGTTGTTGTTATCGTTGTTGTTATTCCTTCCAATAATCATCACTCCAAAATATGCATATATGAATGCCACATATATCATAGGTTTTAGCATCTTAAGCTTATGATTTATTTTTCTTCCTTAGGCTGAAAGATGTCATGTTTGAAGGCACCTCCTTGACAAGCCCAAACCACCATCAGTTCTGCCCTTGTGCTCCACACTGGGGTTTTCCCTTCCCATGGTCACCAAATGAGGTCCAGTAAGCACTGCATCCTGTCTTGATCTTCCTGTACTGGTTTCCATGATACAGCCTAGGCAGTCCAACAATGGCAGTCTATACTCTGAAGAGGCTGAAACCCCAGTAGTAGTTCAGTCCACAAGTTGGATGTCTCAGCAGTCCCCATCTGGCACTGAAGGTTTGGAGGATTCTTGGAGAGACATGAGTCTTCAGTCCATATTGGAAGGTTGAAAAGCTGTGTCTCATGTCTTTGAAGGATGGCAAAAGCAGTGGTAGCCACAGGGTAGCTGCACTTGCCAGTAAGACAGGCAAAACAACTGTGCTCTTTTTTT